>LPNX011026024.1:1017691-1139205 GCA_001517045.1 Pseudotsuga menziesii
TAGCGTCTCCTCTCTTTGTCGTCGCAGGCTTCAACTGAAGTCAAAGTGTGCGTTGGGAGAGTGGAAAGGCCCGCAGGGTGTTAAGAGGGTAAAGGGGACCATGCCCACCCCATCCCTCTTTCATAAAAGAAAAAAAGTTTATAAAAAAAATTAAATTAAATTTTCACAGACAGAAGTTTCCTCGAAGTCCCCAAAGTTGGGGGACGGGTTCCCCAAAACAAGCGAGATTTATTGTTTTTTATCAAAAGGTTTTCGGTACTCGGGGGCTTTGATGGGAACTTCAGGGGACGTCTGTGAGGTCCCCGACCCGGTTTCCAAGACTTGGGGACGATACCCAAGACGAGAACGAGAACCTAGCCCTTGGGGACGAGTACCCCTACAACACAGATAAAAATATTTAAATTTTAAACCCCAACTATGTGTTATTTTAATATATAAATAGTGTATTGAAACCCTAAGTCATGCAGTACTATTAATATAGTCTACACTGGTTGGTGGTCCCCAGCGTCCCCTTTCCTCTTCATGCAATTGACCTCAACTTTCAAGGCTCAATCTGTGGTTGTTGGCCCTTGATTGTAGTCGTAGACTGAGTGTCGGACCAGTCCACTAACCACCAGATGGGTAATGGGTAACGACTGCAAGTGCACACTACAAACTCAATGCAAACTTAGACATTAGTCATGCAATGGAAGCTTGTAGCTCACACTCACAGTCAAGACTCTCACTCTCGACACTCCAATGTTCATTCACGTGAATGAGTTTGGCCCCCAAATTTATGCTAGGGTTTACCTACCCAAAATTCAAAAAAAAATAAATCGAATTTCAAGCAAATTCGAGGCAAATTTCATTGATTTAATTTGCTTAAAAATTCATGTACAGTTTGAATTCGAAATTGGCTTGAAATTCGATGAATTTAATTGAATAAATTTGGCATGCAAAAAGGTTCAGCGAATTTCGATTTTGAAGGTGAAAAATCACCAAATCCGATGAATTAGGAGCTATCTAAAGTTGAACACCTAAAATCCTGAGTCATGAAGGGTGGCTCCATCGTAATTCTGAACTCTGATGAAGAAAAATGGAATGGTCCAATTTCACATGATCGGTTTCCACACCAATCAACCTGTTGGCTTCGTGATTGTCGTTGTAACCTGCAAGCATCAATTTTAGGCTCTTAGGTTCTAGTTTAGTTATCTTTTCATATGGAATCCAAGCATATGCAGTTGAACTAAAAACCTAAAGATGGATGACTCCAGCCTTCCTCCCAGACCATGCTTCCTCAAGGGTCTTCTCCTTCACCACAATCATGAGAGATCTATTCAAGAAATAGACAGTTATGAATAATGATGCATAGCTTCAACCCAAAACCCGCTTGGAACCGATCTATGATCCATCACGCATCTAGCCATCTCTGTGACTGTGCGATACTATCTCTCAACCACTCTATTCTATTGTGGAGTGTAGGATGTGGTGTAGTCTTTGTATCCTATACCACTAATGCCAAAACGTATTGATGTTTGATCCACTCTTAGCTACTAAGGCATGCTCCTTGACTTGTCGACTGTCGACTGGTCGAAATAATCCATGGTCCTCCACACCAAGTGCAACAATCTATTAGTTCTCTTTGTTAAGTAGATAGCATTTGTGATTGCTAAAGTTCGCAGAAAGTTGTGGACAATGCCCCATAATCTAACTAACAAAAAGTAGTTTAGCTCCATTCCCGACACATAATGCACATTGGGGAAAACAAGCATGTTTCCTCCAAAGGAAATCTAGACATTTCCTTTCCCAACGAATGAAGATAATTGAGTCTTTGGTGACACTAGGAATGTACTCTGCAAACCAATCTTACCTATTGGTGCCATGGGGAGATGTAACTAAGTCAACGTACAAAGCAAATGATTTGGGGTTAGCTGTTGGATACTTAGCCATGAAGACATAGAAGACTAACTCCTTTTCTGTGTGTTCTGTAACATGAGACTTCTGTTGAGGCCCCCCTGGTTGGCTTTCTCATCATCCAACCTCTTTCTACAAAATTTCTTCATATGGCTAGTCTTGCCACAGTAGTGTGACAATTGATGGTCTTCAGACTCTTTGTTGAATCCTCTTTGCTACCTTGTTTTTTCTTCTTGCCCGATTAACCTTTTCCCTAGAAATAGGCAGCGAAGGCCTGTTCTGAAATCTATGACATATTACTACTACAAAACTATGTCTTCCATCTGTCCTGATGTAAGAAGTTAAGAACTTGTTGCAAAGCTCATGAAGTTTCAGGTAAAGATAAGTAGAAGTAATGTTTAGAGTCTCAATGAAGTGCTCGTAAGCACGAGGTAAGCTTTTCAACATGATGACAACAAATCTTCTTCTTCCATCTTGCACCCAAAGGAGGCCAGTTATTCTTGAATATCCTTGATCTTGAGTAAGTGCTCCTGTAATGAGACATTCTCATCCATCATGATCGAGAAAAACACGTTCTTCTGAAAGAAGGCTTGGCCTTTATCAAAGGACTCATGCAAATCTTTCAATTGCTTCCAAATGGTAGTTGAGTCTTCCCGATCTAGACCTTAGGAAGCATAGCATCAACCATGGACAACTCAAGCAGCAACACTGTTTCTCTATCTCTCTCATCAAATTTCCCTTGGTCTATACCTGCAATTGTGTGGCGAATTTCCTTACCAAGGACATGATACTCAAGCACATACACTCAAAGATGGGAAACATATGTTGCTTCCACGTATTGTAGTTCTCGGCAAAGAGCCTCTAGCCCGCCTACAACATGATGTTGGGTAAAGATACCATACTGATAAATCACAAATGGGCAAAAAAAACTGAAACAGAATAAAAAAGTGGAAAAAACCTATGTATACTGGTCGTAGATCACTACAGCAGCCATGCTGGTCAACATGTAGATTTTTTATAAATCTACCCTCAAACAGCCCCAAAACACAGAGATCTAGGCAGATTCACTCACAAACAACCTCGTAAACCCTCAATTTGTAATCAAACAACTAAAAAACCCACAAATCTTGACCTATTTGCTCTTAAACAGCTCATGAACAGTCAAATCAGCTACAAACTAATCAATTTCTACGTAAAAAACACAGTTTCACACCAATTTCAGTTCCGGTGGCTGAGACTTCTGTCCATACAGTCATATGGCTTCCAATTTCTGCTATACAACTTCCAATTTTTGTCTATCTAATTCGTATGCTCGATCCATACAATATGGCAGTTGTGTACAGCTAGCAGCTAGACAAAATCATGCAGCTGCTCAATTAATCCACACGATCCATCTGGGTGGCACAGCGAAGACTGTACAGCTGCTCGAAAAAATGTACAACAAACTGATCGAAAAATTGTACGACCTGTAAATTGGCAACTGCAATTTGACAGTTGTACGTCGACTACAATTGCTGATTGCCCGTATGGCGGCTGCTGCACAACTACCCTTTACAGGAAAAAATCTATACATAACCAAAAAAAATGATCCTTACAACTGCCCACAAAAAGAAATTCACTTTGCTCCAAAATTCAAAAAAATGGAAACAGTACCTAGTTTCCAATGAAACCCTTTCGACTCCGTGATGTGCTATGCTAGCAATCCCTAATCTGTCCCTACCGATAGAAATCCCTAGGTCTTTATGCTCTCCACGTCTCCGAGGCTCTAATCAAGCTCTAATACCATATCACGAAAACCGAACACAAAAAGAGACCAAGAAATAGCTTGAAACAGCTATCATAATATATTGCATAATAATGACAAAGTGAAAGCTTTCTTATAAATGTTTACAATGAGTTCGAGTCAATCCACTTTATGAATGTGGGATAAACCGACAAAAGCACTAAAGTAAATTAAGCATAAATACTTAAAATAAACTAAAATCGTAAAGTGACTTTATTAAAGCTCAAGTCCAATATAAAATTGACCATTACATAAAGTAAGTTTTACTTTAACAATCTATTCCTCCCCTAATTATAGGGTTGATGTGAAATTGTGTACACATTTGAACATGATACACAATAAAAAAAAAATTAACATATTATATTTTCCAATTAAGAATTTTTTAGTTTTATGTTCTCACTATTTCCTCCCTGTGACCTTGTCTATGGGAAAATTGACCACAATTTCTGTTGAAGATGGGAAATTGTTGTTCAAATTTCTACTAAATAGTAAATATCCATTCGCTTCACAAGGTAGAGTGTCTTTTTGTCCAGCCAAATATGTTGTCTGCTTCCTTTTTGGGCTTACGTTCAGGGCCTCAAGTATTGAATAGCATAATCTTTGAGTGGGGACTGGAACTCTATAATTTGTTAGTTTTGTACCTAGGGAAGTGTTCTCCTAGTGACTTTTGCCTTAGTCACTTAAAGAGGGGGCATAAAGTGACCTTTGCATTAAATGACTTAAGTAAAAGCATTTAATTTGACTTTAGAGCATTAAAGTTACTTTTTGATAGATTTAAGTGGGTGAGTGAAATTAATATTTTAGAAATAAAATATGAGCATTTAATTTCAACCCTTGATCTAATCTAATCTCCACCGTTAGATTAGACTCACCCTAGGGTTTTCTCATAAAGGCATGGGAAAGGCATTTTTTGCCTCACTTTTGCAGATTGAAGTGAGAAGAAAGAGTTGAGAAGAGAAGTTTCTTTTTCTGAGATAGAAAAGAAAAATTTGCAGCATGCAAATCAAGGAGAGAACAGCAGCAAAGAGGGCACAGAAATCGAGGAGAGGACAGCAGCATTTATTGCTGGTCCGTACAGTACGATTTTCGAAGCAGCAGGCACATTTTTCGAGGCAGATTTCTGGGCACAATTTTCGAGGAAAAAAAACTAGGCACGGATTTCGAGGTCCGTACAGTTTGCTCGTACAGTCCATACGACGACACGGAAATCGAGGCAGAAAATAGAGAAGAAAAAAATTCCGAGTTCAATTTTTTCTGTTTGGCACAGAACACGAGGCAGAAATTTTTTCTTCCAGGTTGAGATAAGTTGGTCTGAAAATTTCTAAGTTTTGCTGTAAATTTCCTAATAATAAAATCTCTCTCTCTCTAACTGGTTTTCCCCTTTTGGGTTTTTCCAGGGCCATTGACCAAAAATACTAGTGTTCTGTGTGTTGAATGGCGTTCTGATATTTTATTCACTGTCACTGAAGAAAATTAGTTACAGCAATGTTTTAAGTCTAAAAAATTTTGCTTATTTCCAGCACTTTATTTTTCTGAGAATGTCATAAACTGAGATATAATTTTTACTTAAAACCGGTGGCTGAAAACTATCAAAAATCTACATGGTATCAGAGCGGGTTGTGACAGAAAATTAAATTTTAGCAAAGAAACAGTCATTTCCAGAATTCAGAAAAACCTTTGTGACAGTATTACATTTTGCTGAAACTCGTTCTTTGAGAAAAAATGACTTCCATGGGGTTGAGAACTGAGGATAGGTTGGATGGGGCAGCGAACTTTGTCTCATGGAAAGCCCGGATTTTACTTGTGTTGAAGGAGAATGAGCTGTGGGAGGAGGTAGTTAGAAACACTACATCAAATCTCGTTACTATTCCCGCTTCTACTAATGCAGCATTACTTGCAGCCTTTAATAAGAAGGATATTAAAGCCATGAGGATAATCTTAGATGATGTTAAAGACCATGTTATTCCACATATTTCAGCGAAGGATCATGCACATGAGATGTGGTCTGCTTTGACTGGCTTGTTTGAGAGAACTAATGAAAACAGGAAGATGGTGCTTAGGGAGAAGCTGAAAAACATCAAGATGGTCAAAGGTGAGATGTGTATGACTTATCTTACTAGGAGCTCTCAGGTGAGAGATGAGCTTGCAGTTGTTGGTGAGGCGATTACTGGTCCTAAGTTAGTGCGGATAGCCCTGAATGGGGTGACTGCACCTTGGGTTGTTTTTGTTCAAGGGTTGGTGGCCAGAGAGAACTTTCCAGATTGGGACAGAGTATGTGATGACTTTGTTCAGGAGGAGACTTGAAGGGGTATCAGTGCAGTGGTTCTACTAGTAGGGGAGATGAGGAGGATGTGGCATTGGCAGCAAAGGGGAAGAAGAAGAGCAAGAAGGGTCCCAAAAAGGGTGGGGCCAAGCAGCAGCAGGATGGGCAGAAGAAGGATATGAGCACTGTGAAGTGCTTTGCATGTCACAAGATGGGACACCATGCTGCTACGAGTCCGAACAAGAAGAAGAAGAAGCAGCAGACAGCCGCTTCAGCTGAGACTGATGATTTGGCAACACGATTTTACAGAGAGTTTTCTTTATGCATTGGGCATATTGAGAGAGAGAGAGAGCATCCATTCTCACCAATGCGGATGTTGACAGACAGAGGGGGTTTTCCTGTGTGACAAACCATTCTTACAGTGCATCTACCTCCAGCACTTGGTACATAGATAGCGAAGCCCCGACCCACATGACAGGTGCTCGTGAGATGTTCTTTGAGCTTTCACAAGCAGAGACAGATGTGGAGGTTGTGTTGGGAGATGACTTAGTAGTCAGTGCAGTTGGACGTGGGACCATTACATTTCAGAGGGAGTCCTTGAGTCCCATGGTATTGCGGGATGTATTGTATGTACCTGGGCTGAAGAAGAACCTAGTGTCAGTTTCCATGATCGGGGATCAAGGTCTTGGGGTGTCTTTCCTAGATGGACACGTGCATATGTTTCCCAAGACTGCGGGACCATCTACTTTAGTTGTCATTGGAGCGAGATGTGGGAAACTGTATAGTCTCTTGTTTCAGCCACACCATGCCTTGGCACATAGCAGCGACAGTGAGCTGTGTGAGCTTTGGCATAGGAGGATGGCTCACTTGCATCATCCAGCCTTCGAGTTGTTGAGACACATGGTTACAGGTTTACCGGAGTTCAGCACAGGGCATAGTGATGTGTGTAGGGGGTGTGCTTTGGGAAAGTACACCAAGACTGCTTTTTCGAGCAGTGATAGCAGGTCAGCTAGTACTCTTGACTTGATACATTCAGACTTATGCGGACCTATGTCTTCTAAGCCCCTGAGGGGATACGAGTATTATGTGACATTCATTGATGACCATTCCAGGAAGACCTTGATCTACTTTCTGAAGAGCAAGAAGTCCGAGGAAGTCTTGCAGAGGTTCCAAGAGTTCAAAGCTCTTGTGGAGAACCAAACAGGGAGGAAGATCCAAGTTCTTAGATCGTATAACGGGGGTGAGTATACCTCCAAGGAGTTTGATGGATTTTGCAGATAGGAGGGTATCAGGAGACAATTGACAGTTCCGTATACTCCAGAGCAAAATGGAGTAGCAGAGAGGAAGAACAGGTCCATTGTTGGAGCAGCCCAAGCTATGCTACCTAACCAATCACTTCCTTTCTTTCTCTGGGCTAAGGCTTGTAGCACCGCTGTATATCTTCAAAACAGGAATCTCCATCAGGCAGTGGGGAATATGACACCCGAGGAGTGCTTTTCAGGCAAGAAGCCTAAAGTTGTCCATTTTCATATATTTGGTAGTCTGACTTACTCTCATGTCCCTTCAAAGAAGAGGACAAAATTGGAGCCCACTGCAAAGAAGGGCATCTTTGTGGGTTATGATGAGACTGCGAAGGCCTTCCGTATTTACCTTCCCTCTCAGAGAAAAGTGGTGGTGAAAAGGGATGTGAAGTTTGAGGAGGAGCGGGCCTTCAGGAAGTCGAGAGAGTCAGAGCAAGGAGAGCAGCAGGTCCCTGCACCTCAGGTTGTGGCACAAGTTCCATCTACGCAGCAGTGAGGATCACAGGTTTCCAAGGTTACAGGACCGCAGAGTGTTGGCACAGGTTCACCCGGTTCAGTGGTTAGGCCAGCACGGTCTTCGAGGACAGGTGGTGGGTCTACTATTACAGGTACACCTTACAGGGGATTAGGATCAGGATCAGGATTACAGGGTACACCTAGTGTTGGCACACCAACTTCAGATTCACAGGTGACTAGGGTTTCTAGCTCTGGTAGTTCTTCAGATGAGGACAAGCCAGTGTGGGAAGAAGAAGCCTAAGTGGCTTCGAAAGACCTTGAAGGATACCTTAAAGGCTGGGATACCTAGGGATGAGGTGAGAGCCATCAAGATGCCTGACAGATCGGGCATGTTGTTGGTGGCTAGTACACGCGATTCTGAGCCTTCTACTTTTGAGGAGGCCTCCCAGCATTCGGTATGGAGAGATGCCATGATGGATGAGTACCATTCCATCATGAAGAATGATGTATGGGAGATTGTTCTGAGACCTGAGGGGAAGTCAGTGGTGACTTCTCATTGGCTTTACAAGCTGAATCATGCGACAGATGGGAGTGTGGAGAAGTACAAAGCTAGGTTTGTAGCGCGAGGGTTTTCACAGGTTGAGGGCATTGATTATAATGAGACTTTTGCGCCGGTTGCTCGATATACTTCTATCAGGAGCTTGATCTCCATTGCAGCGGAAATGGGTTGGAAGATCCATCAAATGGATGTGAAGACCGCATTTCTCAATGGGATCATATAGGAGGAGATTTACATTGAGCAGCCTCACGGCTTTGAGATACATGACAAGGAGACACATGTATGCAGGTTGAAGAATGCCCTTTATGGGCTGAAGCAAGCTCCAAGAGCTTGGTACTCCAGGATCGATTCTTACTTGTTGAGCATGGGGTTTCAGAAGAGTGAAGCAGATCTGAATCTCTACTTCATCATGGTTGGAGATGATCCGCTTGTTCTTCTGCTATATGTTGATGACTTGTTTATCACAGGGAGAGAAAGACCCATTACATCTTAAAAGAAGGACCTTGCAGCAGAGTACGAGATGACTGATATTGGGTTGATGCATTATTTTTTAGGATTGGAGGTTTGGCAGGAGCCTGGACATATTTTCCTGGGGCAGGGAAAATATGCAATTGACATTTTGAGAAGATTCAAGATGGAGGATTGCAGACCTATGTCGACACCTATGATCACCAACTGAAAGAAGCTTCATGCTTCTGAGGGAGAGTTGGTGGATCCTACTTTATATCGTCAGCTTATCAAGTCATTGATGTATCTGGTCAACACTCGGCCAGATTTGTGTTTTGCAGTGAACACTCTTAGCCAGTTCATGGTTGAGCCTAAGAGTGTGCATTGGGTCGCTGCAAAGCATGTGTTGCGCTATCTTTCAGGGAGAGTGGATTTTAGTTTGGACTACAGGAGGTCAGAGGGGATCAAATTGGTTGGTTATACACATTCAGATTGGGCGGGCAGTGTGGCAGACTAGAAGAGCACTTCTGAATGTTGTTTCAGTTTGGGCTCGACAGCAGTGTCGTGGTTCAGTCGAAAGCAAAAGTCTGTTGCATTGAGTACTGTAGAGGCTGAGTACATGGCAGCCAGTTTGGCCAGCTGTGAGCCCTTGTGGCTTGGCAAGTTGCTGGTGAATTTATTTGGTCAGGAGCTTAGGCCTACGGTGATTTACTGTGACAATTAGAGTTGCATTCAGCTCTCTTAGAATCTAGTCTTTCATGACCGGTCAAAGCACATAGAGATCAGATACCATTTCATCCGAGACTATGTTCAGAGAGGAGCAGTCACGCTTCAATGCATTTCCACTAATGAGCAAGTAGCAAACATACTAATGAAGTCTTTAGGGAGGGGCAAGTTTGTCTTCTTCAGAGACAAATTGGGAGTGGTGCAGAACACCTTCCTCGGTAAGCGTGAGTGTTAGTTTTGTACCTAGGGAAGTGTTCCCCTAGTGACTTTTGGCTTAGTCACTTAGAGAGGGGACATAAAGTGACCCTTGCATTAAATGACTTAAGTAAAAGCATTTAATTTGACTTTAAGTATTAAAGTCCTTTTTGATAAATTTAAGTGGGTGACTGAAATTAATATTTTAAAAATAAAATATAAGCATTTAATTTCAGCCCTTGATCTAATCTAATCTCCACCGTTAAATTAGACTCACCCTAGGGTTTTCTCAAAAAGGCATTTTGCCTCACTTTTGCAGATTGAAGTGAAAAGAGAGAGCTGAGAAGAAAAGTTTCCTTTTCTGATACAGAAAGGAAAAATTTGCAGCACGCAAATCGAGGAGAGGACAGCAATAAAGAGAGCACAGAAATCGAGGAGAGGACAGCAGCATTTATTGCTGGTCCGTACGGTACAATTTTCGCTACAGCATGCACGTTTTTCGAGGCAGATTTTTTGCCACACTTTTCGAGAAAAAATTCTGGGCACAAATTTTGAGGTCCGAATGGTACGGTCCGTACAGTTCGTCCATACAGTCCATACAACGGCACAGAAATCGAGGCAAAAAACAGAGAAGAAAAAAAATCTGAGTTTGATTTTTTCTGTTTGGCGCAGAAAACGAGGCAAAAATTTTCTCTCCCGGGTCGAGATAAGTTGGTTTGAAAATTTCTGATGTTTTGCCGTAAATTTCCTAATAATAAAATCTCTCTCTGACAAGTTTTCCCCTTGTGGGTTTTTCCAGGGCCATTGGCCTAAAATACTAGTGTTCTGTGTGTTGAATGGCGTGCTGATATTTTATTTAGTGTCACTGAAAAATATTAGTTACAGCAGTGTTTTAAGTCTGAAATTTTTTGTTTATTACCAGCACTTTAATTTTCTGAGAATGTCATAAACAGAGATATAATTTTTACTTAAAACCGGTGGCTGAAAACTATCAAAAATCTATAATAATGACATCTTGCAGATGAAGCAAATGCACCTCCTCCTTTAGATGTGATAGCGCATAATGTGTGATGGTTCCTTTGGAACCAATCTTCACAATTGTGAACTCCATAATGTGTGAAAGTTCCCATGGCACTGACGATCTCCACAACCATGAATCCCACACTTTAAATATCCACCATGGCTATAAGCTTGTCCTACGCTACATGGGAGTGCTTTCGTAGGTGGTTAACAATTCTTTTGCAGAGAGGTGTCAGAGCACCTATAGCTACATCCACAATGTGAAAAGAAACAACCTTAACGAAAACCGGACAGAAGGCTTGGTTTTTGTACACTACAACTTGAGGTTGTTGTCTCATTATTGTCAGTGGGCATGAATGGACCAAAAGTGATAGAACGTATATCACTCAAGACAACAACCCGAAGGAGAATAATTTGGAGGATGGAGTCATGGCTTTAAAGCGCTTGGAGGCTGAACTTTTGGATCATGATGATGGTGACCATGCAGTAGTAGAGATTCCACCCCAATCCACTAGAAGTGTTCCAATCCCAGATGCACCAGCTTTACCTCTAGCTTCACGGTATCATTGTGTGGGGGTCATGTAGCTGTTGGACGTGGTTCACAACCACTTCCACCTACCCAAGATGAGGAGACTCTTACTCCCAGTTCTCATAGATCATGGGAAAAGAAATTATAAGTTTCCTGTGGCAAGAGAAAATTTTAGTCCTTCTCTTTTTCTAGTTTTCAATACTTTGCAAATTGTAACTATTGACGTTTTAATATTCATGGTCTATTTTGAAAACATTATTTCTTGGGGGTTGTGTAGTTGCTAGACGTGGTTCACGACCACTTCCACCTACCCAAGATGAGGAGACTCCTACTCCCAGTTCTCATAGATCATGGGAAAAGAAATTATAAGTTTCTCGTGGCAAAAGAAAATTTTAGTCCTTGTCTTTTTCCAATTTTCAGTACTTTGCAAATTGTAACTATTGACTTTTTAATATTTCTTATGGTCTCTTTTGAAAACATTATATGGCAATTTAAGTTTGATGTTTAAAGTTGAACCTACCTTTGAAGTTCATTGCTTGCAACTTTGCACTATTGACTACAAAATAGCATATTATAACCATTTGGTAATTACCTATGAAACCGGACACGTCCAAAAGCACCTGTGTGTCCCGTGTCCGCGTGTCGAACACAGACACGCTTTGTTAGCGTGTCCTGTGTTTGACATGCGTGTCCGAGGACTGTCAGTGCGTGTCCGGAAAACAGGACACGTTTTCCACTAAAAAAACGCCCAGAATTGCTTTAAATCAAAATTTTCACTTTCTTTTTATCATTGGCAAGTGTGGAGAGGGTTCTAAAGTTTGTTTGGTGTGCAGGTGAAGAAGATTTGAAGGATTTAAATGTGTAATTACTAATGTTAAATGTGCATTGATTTTAATTTCTATTGAATATTTGTAAAAATTTGGATCTATATGTCTATATTTTTAATATATATAATATTTAAATATATATATATATATATATAACGTGTCCTGATTCCGGGGGTCACCGTGTCCGTGTCGAACACTCGAATCCCCGTGTCCTTCGTGTCCCGTGTCCCCATGTCATGTGACTTAGGTGATTACTAATGAACATGTGCTTCGTGAATCGTTTGATTTCATGGTTTTGTTGACATAGTTTGGTTACAAGTACAACTTTAGTGATAAGTTTGTTAAGTCATGACAAATGTTATATATTGAAAATGATTGATGTCATGATTGATCATTTGATGACAATGCTATATAAATTATAACTACTAGATGATTTATGTTATATGGTTTAATGCATGTTTCTATGCTTTTTGTAACTAATTCAACAGTCTACATGGTTTTGTTGACATATATGTAACAAAATATATATAAATATATAGCATATAAAAACGCTTCTAAAATTGCTCCCACCACGGAAGCTTTTGCTTTTCGCTCCGCTCCCGCTCCCTGCTCCCAACAGTATAGAGTTTCTCATCTTCTAATTGAGTCTGGGCCCACTAAAGCAACACTGCAAAACCAAATTCCCTTTTGCCTGCGAATAATCTAGCCATAATTACGCATAGTTAAACAATCTAGCCAATGGAAACAAATATTCCTACTCCATTTATGTCTTCAACAGGAATTCAGAAGAGTTTTTCATAAGGTATGCAACTCCCTGGTCACTTGAAGCATTAGAAATGGAATGGCAATTATCTCAGGTCTTACTTAATATCCTATAAGAATCTTTCACATTTAATTTCTCTGACAGGAATCCTAAAGATCCCAGCTGATGTGTTGTCCCACAGTGAACTCTGTTCTGGACCAAGGTTATAAAAATCCCATATATCCTTTTGTTAACATTTACAATCAAGAAAGACTGAGAATACCCATGTTGCATTCAAAGTTCCTAAAATGCTTCGATTTCAACACCTACAAAAAGTTTCCAAAATGCCACAATCTTGAATACCTAAAATGAATTACAGTTACACATAGCCCAACCACTGCAAAGATTACAGAAACTAAGATACGTTCCCTCTCAAAATAAACATATTTTTTTGTAATAGAAATGCCTTAATGACATTTTCCACTGGTAATGTCTCATCATCCGGTAGCCAAGTTGATAACAGATATCTTGGCATGCAATCATTAGTGAACTTAAAAAGGAAATGAAGAAAATGTGGCAAGAAAGACACCTCTCCACTAAACTCGACTCGCGGCTCCTCCTTTAGCAATTCTTCAGGATCTTCTGAATCAACAACACGTGCAATAGGATGACGTCTATGATATTCACGAATCTGCATTCACAACTTCACCATATTAGCACAATTTCAAACAAATATAGAATTTACCAGAATTTCATATCATGGTGCCAGAATTATTTCCTAATAGTTTGAAATGTGCATAAACAGACTATATTAAAGTTATCAACATTAAACATTTATCCAAATTGAAAAGACATCTAAAAACAAGTTCTTTAATAAGAATATGCCTTAAGAAATAAAAAAGCTTTAAGCAACACTATAGGTAATCTTTTGCACATAAATAAAAGAAATCAGCACTGTTAAGTAAAGAAGCAAAGCAAGGTCAAGGAAATGCAAATAGACCCGATGCATATTTTATACAAAGCTAACAAAACTTTTCAAATGATAACAAAACAGCATAAATACTTTTTTTATCTAAACGCTATCGGGGTGAAAGAGTAAACTTTATTTTAAATCCTATCGGGGTGAAAGAGTAAACCTTCTTTTAATGCTATCGGGGCGATAGAGTAAACTTTCTTTTAACTTGCTTAAAAATTTATATCCCACTGCTATATTGTTCATGCCCATACCAAATTAATCAACTAGGATAAATATTCGATAGAATGGTACACTATCATTAGACTGTGCACAAAACCTTAAAGCTGAAGAGTATAGGTATGCAACATTAACTGACTATAGATCAATGTAATTCTGATGTTTATCTAAGCCTTTTGCATGATATGTTAATCATACATAATGTCTAAAGGGTACCCTTAGGGTTCACAAAAAATAGCTATCATCCTAGGGGATTTGGGATGCTTCCTCTGCATTTTCAGGGACAGAGAATGACTTGGGGTCCAAGGATATCCCTGACAGCCCCTGATTTTCCTCTATTAGATATACTGTTCATAATTACAGCTTAGATATACTTGTTGAAATTTTGGATCTCAAATCTGAAATTTCACCTCTTACAAGAGAAAAGATACCAAACAAATGCTAACAAGTTTCAGCTTAGGGCACATTCTCCCAAGCATATACCAAATCTGAAAATCAATCTATTAAAGCAGATTTTACAGCAGAAAATCTGCTCATGTATTTCAAATTATATAACTTGAAAATTTCAACTCCATGTTATGTCAAATTAACATCAACAATAAGTACTAGAAACTACCTAATCAAAAAGACAATGCAAGCTGAAAATAAAATCTGCAATTACACCATTTTGGACAGCTGAAAGTTTCATATATATATATATATATATATATATATATATATATATAAGAAATGAAGTGCGTGTACATACAAGTGCAACAGGTTTATCACAATGGAACCACTAGTTAATCTCATAGTAAACAAGACAACAAAAGATGGCATTCTCCTCTATCTCAGACTCTCAAAGGTGACAAACCAGGCAGATCATGTCTGATCGGTCAATCTGATGATCCATCTCAAACTTGAGACGATGAGAACCCACTCTGAATTGGCCTAAAGGAATATGAAGAGCGTGTGCCCAATGGCGGAAAGTGTATCGAGGACAAACAATAAATCCATCCCCCATATCCATGAAATGCTCAGCATAAAACGCCATCTTTGAACATAACTTGCCTTGAGGGTTGATCTAAGTGACCTTCACATACTACCTATAGATATTATCCCAGGTGATTTTGTTCAACTCCTACCTGGTAGGTAAGAGATGGTTGAGTGCATCTAGAGAATACCTAAATGGAAGGAGTTGATCTATCGTAATACCAACCGACTCCAAAAGATCCAAAATTCCCGCGTACCAACACCAAATGCAACCTGAAGGGCTAGCAGAGGCAATGGACTCCAATGATCGATCAACCAAATATGGTAGTGGTCTCACCCATGCACCGAGCCAGCTAAGCTTTGAATGAGATGTAATAATGAGACCAAGCCAAAGGGGTCAACCACTAAACTCCGAAAGTATGATGGAATGAGGTAATGTATGCTTGCATCTAATGATGCGACGAAGAAGAAGGATCTACACTCGCTTTGTTGAGACCCAATCAAAGTCTAGTAGACAAGGCCCACACACCTTTGAGCCATAGAGAACTGTGGGTCGGACGAGAGTGTCTGTCAAAGACATCTTGGACAAAATGTCCTAAAAATGATGTTTCAAACACTGTTGCTAAAGAAGGGCTAAGGATCCATATCCCTTGTTGACTCTGGACAAAAGGACATGCCATAAAACTGAAATGAGGCCCTGTGGATTGTACCCCAAATAAGTCTTGGAGCGAGTGATCTCAATTTCTTCCCCTTTAAAAAGAAAATGAAGATCCAAGAGGAGCCCCTTCAACACATTAAGGATCATGACCTCAGTTTTACCTAGGTTAATCGTTAACTGACAAATATCACATAGAAAGGGCCAAGGCATCTAGTTGTCTTTGCAAACCCTTCGAGGATGAGGACAAGAGGATAACATCATCTTTGAAGAGAAGAACATAGATCAAGACCTAATGGAGTAGGCACCCATCTCCATCCTGAATGTGGTCCTACAAGAACGATTTTAGCTCGTCAATGTAAATCCCAAACAAAGTGGGGGATAGGAGACATCCCTACTTGACTTCAATGGTATTCTTGATAAAGTTGATACCTCATGAGTTGTGAGAAGACTACTGAGAACTATCTCATATAACCGCATGATGACGATCAAAAGTCTAGAAAATGCCTATATCTCTAAGCTTCTGGAACAATGCCTCTCTTGGGACCGGGTTGAATGCTTTCCAAAAGCCTACAAAGAAGCAATAAACTTTCTAATAGCAATGGGTGGACCTCCTAAATGATGGCTCGAAGCATACGAATGTGATCAATGGTCTGGTGTGTCGATCTAAATCGAACGAGTCCTCTAGCTCTAAGATGTCTCTACTTAAGCTCCTTAAAAAGCCGCATGTAGAGGACTACTACATAGAGTTTTGAAAAGGCATGGCCAACTATGATCATTTTGTAGTTATTGGGATTTGTAAGAGAGATGGTGGGCCTCCTCAATGATGGCTCGAAACGTAAGAATGTGACAAATGGTTTGGTGTGTCAATCTAAATCCAACCAGTCCTCTAGCTCTAAGATGTTTCTACTCAAGCTCCTTAAAAAGTCGCAGGCAGAGCACTGTTACCTAGAGTTTTGAAAAGGTGTGGTTAACCATGATCATTTTGTAGTTGTTGGGATTTGTAGTAGGTCCCAATTTGTGGATCGGGTGGATGAATATGACGTGACCAAGAGTCTTGAAATCCTGTCTAAGGAAACATGGTTGAACCGATCGGCCAAGTGACTATCTAATGCATTGAGACCATGCTTGACGAGTTCAATCTAGAAACCCTCCTCATCCACTACTTTGTTGGAACTCATGGCCCATACTACCTCCCAAATATTACTATAAGTGAATAAGTAGCAAGAGGGGGAGGATAGGTAACCTAGATAATGGGTTTCCCTAGGATATCATAGAGGGGGGAGATATGGGAGAAGATGGAATTTGAGTCAAATTCAAACAAAAGATAGGTGTGGCGGGGAAAAACGGTACACTAGAGTTTTTTTGGGGAGTGTATAAGGGAAGCACTCAATTCCCATCTCTTTTGGAAAATAAAGAGGTGTTTCTTATGACGAAGGAGGCAACAGTAAGAAACTTTAAGGCAGGGAAAGGAGGGGGGATCATGAGTGAAGGCATGTCACAGCTGCTTGTAGAGGTTTTTGCAGTCTTAATCATAACACTGATTCATGGGGCAAGACCTAGTTTTTTGGGAAAGCGAGGTGGATCAGGTGGTGTAGAGATAGGATTTAAGTGCAACTTCTCAAATGGTAGATGAAAGACAATTGTACTTGGCAAATGCATAATCGAGTGATGCGAAGCGAGACTCGAATGGAAGCATCTAATGAAGAGTGGAAGTAAAGTTTTAAGGGTCCCCCTTGACAAAGAGGATAGTGAATTGAGAATTTGACATGGACCCAACGGAGGAGAGGTTGGGGGTGCGAGGGCGTTAGCTTGAAAATAAAATTTTAAAAAAAAAGAGAGAGAAGGCATGGTCAACCAATGGGATGGGGGTTACCGAGAAGTGATGAATAAAGGGGACTAACTCCTACCTAGAGTGGATGTAATCCACTACATCGCACCTACACCATGAGGCTAACAAGTGAAGAAACAAGAATACGAGAAACATGAAAGGTCGTTGAGGATCAAAAGCTCATGGGATTCTCTAGACCACAAGAAGTGTCTACCATACCCTGTACAAGGCCCCAAAGCATCATCTGATAGTTAATGAAGCCCCACTGAATCTAGATTTATCTCTTGAAAACAGAACACATCGTCAATATGGTCATGGAGTGGGACCTAAAGGGCTATAGTGCGAGCATTAGAATCACCCAATAGGATGACCTCCCCCATAATTAAGTACTGAATGATGCCAGATTATAAATATAGGTATGGGTCACCATTGAATCGCCATGAATCGCAAACTGAGACAAGGTTGAAGTAAAGTAGCAAACAACTATGTAGGATTTCTGGAGAGGGGTAAACCACTATGCTAGACCCAAATGAACCTGGCAAGCTCATCCAATGCTACCAAAGAGTCTTCCCAGAAGGGAGTTTCTAACAAAACAAACTACCTCACCTAAGCCTCTAACACCCCATGAGGACTGAGTTTCTTATCAACAGGCATAAAACTAGTGATAACCTACAATGTCAGGCAGTGGCCTGATGGGACTTTCATAGGTCTCAATAATAAAAAGGATATTAAATGAACCTAAAGCGTCTTGCAGCATCCATGGCGAAGATTAAAGTGACCCATTGTTGTTCCAACATCCCACTGAAATCCCCATGCTCTATTTTCTCCTCAATCAAGCTAGCCATTTAGAAGGGGAGGGAAGCCCGCTTACCTTCAAGTTTAGTTGTCGAGCTGGTTGACTACGTTCTTCTACTAGCTTGGCTTAAACAATTTCCAACCACCGCTGATAACCTATGCCTACGAGTTATGGATCTCATCATGCTTCGTTTAAGGTCAAGAATTTTGTCATGTAAGATATCATTTGGGGATTGGAGGGTTTCCTAAACTTGTCTTGCCATCAATAAATTCTTGAGGGATGAGTTTTCTAATTCAACCTTGGCCACTTTCTTCAAAGATTGAACATTTCTTGTTTGGTCTATTGCATCTCTAAGTGAAGCTTCTTGTTTTTGGTTTTGAGGGATTCCACCATCGCATCAAGAGTTTAATTTGGAATGTCCAGTAAGAGAAATCAAATTCCAGAGCCATATCAGTGGGACTATACAGTGTTCCTTGATTATGGAGCAACCGAGTCCGATTGATCTCTCAATAATCAAATCCGACTATCATCTTGGATGAGAAATAACAATAATATATATTAGATGATAGGATAAAAGATGATATGTTGCAATAGTGGCCCTGCCTTAAATATGGCTTGGGCATTTGATGTTGAGGAGACGCCTCATTTCATAACCTAACTTAGTTAACCTAATGATTAATTATTTAATTATTATTTTATTTTATATTTGTTACATTGCCACTCCCTTTAAGGAAGCTTTGTCCTCAAAGCTTAAGTATTTTCCTGGTGTCATTCTTCATTCTCACTCGATGTCGGTATTAGAATCGGACGAGGTCTCTTGTGCAGAGACTTGCACTTCCTTTCCATTGATGATTTTGCACTGTATTGTCTCATTGTTCCTACATTTATGACCAAGGGTCTAGTCATCACCGCATCGACGACATATGTTTTTCTTCTTTTTTCTATTATCAGAGTAACTGTTAGATGACTTCAATCTATTTTCCATTTCATAGGCATATGATTGAGATGTGTGGCATTGATGACTGGGTGACCAAGTATCTGCATAGTACCTACATTGTGTCTCTTTTTCTTGCCGATAATGGTTATCGCCTCTTGTTTTAATTCCTTCCAATTTGCGATCTGTGGCTTTTGCTTTATGTCTTGCTACTTCTACGTTAGGTATGTCATGCAACATTAACTCTTTTTGGAGGTATGGTTTAAGACCTCCTAAATAGGTTTCAAGACTTTGCTTGTCAGACAACCCAAATACTCGTGTCGATAAGGATTCCCACTGATGTGTGAATTCCTCAACGTTTCCAACCTATTGTAATCCAGTAAGTTTACTGAAAAATTCATCTTCTTTGATTGCTTGAAACCTATTAAAAAAATCATTTTTGAACAAGTTCCAGGTGTAGGTAAAATTATCTCTCCTCCACCATAAGTACCAATTATAGGCATACCCTTCCAATATGCATTGACGCATATTTCACCTTCTCCTCGTCAGATTGAATATTGTAAATCTCGAAGTATTCTTCTGCTTTGTTTAGCCAAGCAACGTATTGGTCTTCACTCCCATTGTATTTCGACAACTCTATTTTTGCCTTAGGTGGGTACACTTTGTAAGGACAATATTGATTTCCTTTTGCCTTACAGTTTGATGGTGGCTCGAAACTACTGGACGATGAAAGTGACATATTTGAACTGCTTCGTTGTTGGCGGTGATTTTTAGCCTTTTTATTCTCCACTATTTTACTGATAGCATCTTTTTTTGCTATTTAATTGTGCCTCCATATTTGGCAGTACTTTTGTTTCTATCTCTTACTTAAGCGTCATATTGTTAATCTTTATTTCTTTTTGCAATTCTTCTTGATTCTTTGCAAGTGTTTCCTGCGTGGCAACATGAAATGAGGCATCTAACATGTCTGGACTACTGGCTTGGTCCAAACTGGGTATGAGCCTTTGTAACATCTCGATTAATGTATTATGGTTTTGCGTCATGGTGCTCATGTTCTGTGTTAAGGTGTTTATATTTTGAGTCATGGTACTCATTTTGTCATCCAGGTCTTTTTGTTTTTCGCTCAGGATGTCAATTTTTTCATCCAGCCTTCTTTCTAGTACCAGAACAAGCTCGTCTTTGAGTACTGTATTGTTATTTTGCATCTCTTCCTTCAAGCCTTTTTGGTTAGCGACAAGGGACTTGATGTCCTTCTCTATTTTTTTATTTGCTCTTTTAGCTCCACCATGGTCTTGGACCTTGTATGCAAAGGTGTGTATTTCAACGCTATTTTGGCTTTTGAGATGAAATTTGAATAATAATATATTAATTAATTAATTAATTATTATTATTATTATTATTATTATTATTTTTCATAAACTATATAATATTTTGTATATAGTTTTTTTAAACAAATATTATAATATTATTTATATTATAATAAATATAATATTTGATTTGTTTTTTAAATATATTATATTACAATATCTTTGAAATAATATATTATATTATATTATATTACAATTTATAATATATTGTTTTGTTTTGTTTTTGCAGGTCATCGTGGATGTGAGAACGACGGCGCATGAAAACAGTGCAATCGCAGGATGGTGATGGTGAGGAGGTTGAGAGGCAGAGCCAAAGGAGATATGGATGTGGAAAAGGCGAGAGAAATCAGCGAAGCAGCGGTCGTGGGACATAAGCAGGGCTGGCGTGGGGGTGCGCAGTGGAGATGATGAGTGTGAATAGGGCTAAGGTAGCAGTAGTGGAAGGGATCGTGCGGGAGGATGTGAAGAAAGGGAGGAGTTTGAGTCAGTGAGGTTGGAGAGGACGACGTAGCAGCAATGAGATTGGAGAGGAGTGCAAGCAAATGGGCATGAGTGTATGAGATAAGACGGATTGGATGGAGGAGGCAGCCTGAGGGAAAACGATAAAACTGCAGTGGAGCGTGGGCTGCAGAGAAGATGGAGAAGGGAGGGAAGGTGGCCGTAGTTTGCGCGAGAGAAGGTGGCCGTAGTTTGGATGGAGCAAGGAGAAGGATGGACTTGAGGGAGGTAGAATGATGGTATGGAAAATGAAGGAGTATAGATGAGCAGTTGAAGGTGATAAGGGTGGTGGAAGAGACGAATCCGAGCTCAGGTCGAAAGAGCAAAACCATTCTAATACCAAATGGAGCAACCGAATCCGGTTGATCTCTCAATAATCGAATCCGACTATCATGTTGGATGAGAAATAAGAATAATATATATTAGATGATAGGATAAAAGATGATATGTTACAATAGTGGCCCTGCCTTAAATATGGCTTGGGCATTTGATGTTGAGGAGACACCTCTTTTCATAACCTAACTTAGTTAACCTAATGATTAATTATTTAATTATTATTTTATTTTATATTTGTTACAGATTACCAATACAGTTTTTAAGGTATTTAAATTGTTCCTCACTATCGAATTGTTGGTCACTAAGGGTCTAGATTCCTACATGGACCCCCCTTCCTATCGTTGATGCTACATTACCAAACCACTACCCTAAATCCTCTCCTTATTGTTCGTTATTAATGGTACTTTGATGACGCTTTTTAGCCAATTGTTCAATGTACTTTGTTATTGTTATGTTGTATTGTGTTGTTGTTGTGCTTTTTTGCCCATTGTTCACTGCACTTTGTTGATGCTTTTTTCCCATTGTTTTCACTGTACTTTGTGATTGATGGACTAGCAATTGTTTTTTGAAGGCATTAAAGGTTGTAGAGGGTAATAAGACAACAGGGGTATCAAAGAAATAACTTTCTAGAAGGAATTTATGGTGTAAAACAATTTCTCGCACAAGTTAAAAAAGAGGCCAAAGTGGAAAATTAGCTATAAATAGGCTCATAGACCTAGTAAAGCGAAAAATTTCTTATTTTTTGTTTTTTGTTTTCCATGTGTGTAGCATGCAAGCAGTTCTTGAATATTTTCCATGCAAATAAGTTATTAACCTAGGAGAATGGACAAATGAGAAATTGGGTGTGTCCCAACAGATGTATCCTCTATAAATGCGATAAAGAAGTCTATAAATCATTTGCTTTTGACTAGCAGTTTTTCCAAAGAAGTCTGGAAAGAGATAACTCATGTATTAGTGGTTACTTCCAGTGTTTTTAAAACCTTGTGTTGTTGCCTCTTACGCAACTGGGGCTAATGCAACAAAAATCTTCAAGCAGCTAGGTGTGTCCTTGGGGGCAAGTCTCGAGTCAAGCACCGTCACTTGATCTTGATTCCTCTGTTTAGGATAACTCCTAACGAAGCCAAGGCGGGTAGACCCTAATAAAGTAACTAAGGCTTTAATTTCTTAGTTATTTTGGATCAAAGTTGTTATTTAGGAGTTTTGGAATTAAATTACTCATCAAGACAATTGCAAAATGAAATTAACTTAGACAGCATACATGAATAAAATAATCACAACATTTAAAAGATAGCTTAATTGAATGAAGCAAATAGTAGATATTAAATACCAGTGCCATGGAGTCGAGGTAAATGCTACTATAAAAGTAAAGATTTTACGTTTGTGTTCTTGGTCAGCTTTAGGAATTATTAAAGGATGAGTTGATTAATGGGGGAAGGGGATTCTCAATATACCCAAAGGTACAAGGAATGTGTTTAGATTCACTCTATGTGGTTCCACATGAGAAAATGTGAGCGAGATCAGAGTCGTGGGGGTGTATCCAACACTACACCAAATGAGGGTGTAGCGTGACGAGGCCCTGTGGTCACTATCTAGTTGGTCTCGCTTCCTCTGAAGAATTTGACCATGGAAGATGAGAATGAATGCCTTTGATCCTTGTACATCTGGATCAGAAAGGCTTACAAATAAATCAAATAGACTTAAAAGAAAAAGGGGATCTCCAAGCCCTAGATGGCTAAGATCTTCAAAATTTGGCCAAAGTTTCCTTCTCTTTTTTCCTCAAATCTGCAAAATCAGCAAGCTAAATAACCAAAAACGTTAGTGGAATGGTCAAATATAACATAAAATGTATACCTACTTAGAACTTCGTAAAGATCAAAAATATTTATAAAGCACAAGTATTAGGATTTAATGTTAGATCAAAGCTTGAAATATGAATTTAAATGCTCTTTTGATCTAACAAACAGGGTACAACAAGAGACGTATGATTAACTTTAAGAATGATCTACTTGTTTAAAATTAAGTAACCAGGAAGACTTTGAGTTTTTAGAAGGTAGAAGAAATATGAGCCAAGCCTCAGCTTGAAAGAATGGAGAACCAAGAATGCCTGCAACACAACAAATATTAAACCAAGACAAGACCAACACTGAAGGTGGATGAGGACGCAACTGAGCTCAACCTCCTCCTTCAATTTCCTATCCTGCACTATCACAAACACTTGTAGAGAAAGATCAAATCTAGAATGTGTAATTAGAAGATATTAGCAGGCCATTAGTACAACTAAATACACCTACTACTTCAAGATCTCTAACTAATCAAACATTAATAAGCAAATCAAAGCTATGAATGTTTATTCTATAGGCGCAAAGGCCTTCTATGCTAGATCGATCTAGAGCCACTACAAATGAGAAGTGATTAGAACACCAACAACAAACACATCGAATGGGACAATTGCACGGCATATGGCCTCCAAAGCCTTTCAATATTATTCCAAAAGATAATCAAACAAGTTACAAGAGCAGAGGTTCACTGCTTCCATCCAAATAATGGAAAATGAGCTTGCTTAAATAGAAGAAGAGGGCCCAAGAGGGCGCATTAGCTAGAGAGAGCAACTTGCCAAATGGCAGAGAAAAATCGAGTTGACTTGGAGTGATTTGGGGGATTGGATTGGAATAAATCTCATAAATAAGTTTTCTTCCAAAAGCCACTTCCAAAAATCAGCATTGTCATGAGAGATGCGCCCCCTCTTGAAAAAAATTAATTTGCTTAGATGGCAATTGGAATCTACAAGATTTAGCTTTTAGATAAATTAGAATAATTGTCGCTTTACTTTGCCAACTAAGAAAACATCTTTCCTTGATTTATTGAGATGTTGATTTTCTCACTTTTTCTAATTTTTGGCCTTTTTTATTCACTTTTTGAGAAAATTTAAAATTAAGTGATAAATAATCAATAGTTTTAATTTTAAAGGAGTCTATGGGTAAAGTGGGTGCTCTAGGTTAGAAAATGAGCACCCCCATGACAAAAAACCATTCCTAACGCCACTTTTATGACTTGGTGAATACTTTTAATTAAGACAGGCCTATTTTTTACGAAAAACAAATAGAAATTGTTGAAACATTAAAAACACCTAGGGGGGACCTTAGTGCATGTTCATATGACTAAACAATAATGACTCGCATGGTAATATACATTGACACCTAGGTTTTAATAACCTCCTAAGGCCTATCCACCAAGACACTTTGGAGGAGAGAGTGATAAACTCAAAAATTATAACTTATAACTTATAAGTCATTAAAAAATGACATAATTTTCAAGGAAAAAAACACCCCAGAGTAAAGTATTGATGGCTAAGTCCTAAGAAGGCCAAACCTTTTACAAAAGTTCATCATGATAAGTCATTTATTACAATATCCCCAAGGGGTATGAACATGTAAAAAATTAAACAAGGGGCCAAAATTGGCCTTGAGGAGACTCTTGAACCTCTGAGCATCGAGTAGAAACAAGTGACTTGTTAAAATCCTTGGCGGTTCACTAAAAATCCCCTAAGAGCAGCTTAGTGGATAACACTGTGCAAACCGGAATCGAATCTGACTGATTTGACCGTCCAGTGAAAGACCAAACTTGACCCAGCAAAAAAATTGGGTCGAGCACCGGTTACGTAACAAACCGACCGACCTTAAGCCTGAACCAACTAGTCTGTTACGAACCGGTCCAAACCAGCCAAGTCCGCCAATAACCAGCTAGTTAAACGTACAATCATCCTCTAAACTGTTGCGTGCACAAATGTGAATGCAACCATGGCTTAGAAGAAATTACACAGTTGCAAAGGAGAAACGAGCAGCCAAGGAGGAGTGTTGAGACCGCGTGGAGGAAAAACGGGTCGTCATTGTTGAGGAAACAAGTCGTCATCATTGTTGAGCACAATTGCAGAGAATAAACAAGTCGTCAAAGAGGAGTATCGAGAGTATTGAGCCGTCATAGAGGAAAAACAAGTCGTCGATTATGAGAAAATGAGTCATTGTTGTTGCTAAGTTCAATCTTAATCTGTGATTTCTTGTTTACCCAAAAAGACATGTAAAATCACCCACCATTTCGTGCCCTCGACAAGACAACATTTTAAAATGAAACATCCTCTGATATCCTCGACAGCAAGATAACAGTTTAAAAATCAACACTAGCAACATGAAAACATGTGGCTGTAGGCTGTAGTTGTAGCATGTGCCACTTGCCAATGTGCTGCAAGTGCAACCTGTTGTTGAAACTTGACAATTGACAATTGGCAATTCTAATTAAAATTGTAATTTTTTTCTCATTAAAATTGTAATTTTTTCCAATTCATTACCAGTTCCAGTGTGAGTTGACCCTCGACCGGTTCAACTTCCGGTTTCGAGTTTTAAAACATTGGTTACTTCCAAGTTATACGTGAGACAAATCAACATTGGTTGACTGTATGTTGGAATGGCAAACGGACAAAGCTGCAGCTGCCTATAAGGCCTTCCAATGTTTTTTTGTATACTAGATTTGGTGGACTAGAAATCAAATGCTTTTCCAAGATGTGAAATCATATGCGAAGCAAGGCCATTACTTTTCCACGATTCTTCACATCATCTCCCGATAAGATATCTTCCTTGGGTTGGTTCAAACAATTGCACAGAATTTGGGTCAAACAATTGCACAGAATTTTAAGCTATATGGTTACTCAGGAAACCTAATCCAAATATGGTTTATCATGTAAATGAGAATGACTTGGATGACATTGTTCTTAATGTCACAGAAGAACCAACTACAAATGCTGGTAGGCTTGCCTACAAGAGGAAGCAAGGTAAGGCTAGAAGAGTTATTTATGATTCTATCAAAGAAGAATTGATGCCTAACATCACATCCTTGAAGATTGCTAAAGAATGTTATGATACGTTGGTAAACCTCTATGAAAAGAAGGCTCCCAGTCAAAAGAGAGTCTTGAAGAAGAGGCTACGACCTTTGAAGCTGAACAAAGATGAAAGTGTTGATTCCTTCTTCACCAAGATCAAACAGGTAAGAGATCAACTCCTTGCTATTCGTGTTACCGTTGATGATGATGATCTTGTACAAACAGTGGTTGATGGTTTCCCAAGCTCTTGGGAAACCTTCATGGCACCCGTCTGTGGACGAGAAAATCAGCCAACCTTTGAAAGGCTTTAGCATGATTGCATACAAGAAGAAGCAAGGAACACTGACAAGGTAATCAAGCAGGATAACCTTGCACTTGGAGCAAATACCAAAAGGTTCAAGAAACCTTCTTCTCAATAAAAGAAAAGAGAAACCTCAAGGTAAGTTTTCCGACATGTCTAAGATTGAATTTTATACTTGTCACAAGTTTGGACATTATGCTAGAGACTACAACCAGAACAAGAAGAAACCCAAGAGAAAGTTTCAGGCATCTGCTGCAGAAGCAGAGGAAGAAGAAGATGAAGAACCAAAGAAGAAGAAGAAAACCAAGGCTAATAAAAATGATGAGCCTAAAACAGAGTACTATTTGATTTCTGCTCTAACTGGTTCTTTCTCAGCTTGCTCCACTTCTTGGTCGGTGGACAGTGGTGCCTCCAGGCACATGACCGTGGTACCCTTACCAGTTACAGAAAGAAGAATTTCACCACTCAGGTAGAACTTGGAGATGACTCCACTTACAAGATTGAAGGAGTTGGCTCAAGTTCACTTCAACTTGACTCAGGTACGATTCTTCATATTGATGATATTTTTTATGTTCCTGGTTTAAAGAAAAATCTCTTATCTGTGGTTGGTTTAGAAGACAAGGGCCATAGGGTCCTCTTTACAGACAAGAAGGTCTTTTTATGGGCAAAAGACACATATCTAGACTCTACAGTACAGATTGGGATTCGAGAGGGAGACCTTTACAAGGCCTCCAAAGTCTCCACTCATGCTTTGGTACATCACTCAGATGATCATTGTGAACTTTGGCATAGAAGGTTTGGACACCTTCACTACACAGCTCTTCCATTGCAGAAGATGGTTACAGGTATGCCAGAAGTTTCTCCAAAACATGAAGGAATCTGTAAAGGATGTGCTCTAGGTAAGAACACTAAGAAATCCTTTCCCAGAAGCAAGAGTAGATCTAAAGGCATTTTGGATTTGATTCATTCTGACATTTGTGGGCCAATGTCTTCACCCTCCTTGAGTGGGTGTTTATATTATGTCTTGTTTATTGATGACTACTCTCGGACATCTTGGATTTACTTCCTTAAGGCCAAGAGTGAAACCTTTGACAAGTTCAAAGAGTTCAAAACACTAATTGAAAATCAGACTGGCAGGCACATCTATATCTTGAGATCAAATAACGGAGGTGAGTATGAATCTAATGAGTTTGATGATTTTTGTCAAGAAGCAAAAATCAAGAAAGAGCTAACAGTGCCTTACAACCCCCAGCACAATGGGGTTGCGGAAAGNCAAATAACGGAGGGGAGTATGAATCTAATGAGTTTGATGATTTTTGTCAAGAAGCAAAAATCAAGAAAGAGCTAACAGTGCCTTACAACCCCCAGCACAATGGGGTTGCGGAAAGGAAGAATAGAAGGATCTGTGAGGCTACTAAAGCCATGATCACTGATCTAGATCTCCCTTTGTCTTTATGGGTTGAAGCTACCAAAACTGCAATATACATTCGAAAAAGAAGCCCACATGCTATCTTGGGTGAGAAGACTCCTGAAGAAGTCTTCACCAAGATGAAACCTGCAGTTGATCACAACAAGATATTCGGTACTCCTGTGTATGTTCTTGCGCCAAAAGAAAAGAGGGCTAAGCTAGAGCCCTCCGGTACGAAATGTATCTTTGTTGGGTACAGTGATTGCTCAAAGGCTTATCAAGTATATATACCTGGACAGAGGCACATTGAGGTCAGCAGAGATGTGATCTTCCATGAGGAAGCGATGTTTCGTAAAACACTAGAGTTATCATCGGAAAATACAGTTGCCTCACTTGAGTTTCCAAACTCAGAAATTCAGAGGGAGGAAGAGGAATTTGATCATCAATTTCCAGATGTTCCTAAGAACATTGAAAGTCCACTAGAAGAACTACTTGAAGTTCCTCCTTCCAAAAGGAGACCTGCTTGTTACCGAGAGACAATACAAGAAGTTGAGAAGCATAAAGCTCCTCCAAAGACTTTCAGAGAAAGCATAAGACCACAGAAGTACTCCTGTCTTATAAGTCAACTTATCAGTTCAGAACCTTCATCATACGAAGATGCAGCAAGGAAACCAGTATGGGTTGATGCCATGATTGAAGAGTATAAGTCAATCATGAAAAGTGATGTTTGGGAAGTTGTTCCCAGACCTGCAGGAAAGTCAGTAGTGACTTCCAGATGGCTTTATAAGATCAAGCATGTTGCAGATGGCAGTGTGGAGAAGTATAAAGCCATATTCGTAGCTTGTGGCTTCAACCAGAAAAAAGGCATTGACTATGAAGTATAAAGCCATATTCGTAGCTCGTGGCTTCACTCAGAAAAAAGGCATTGACTATGACAAGACATTTGCACCTGTTGCTAAGTACACTACCATCAGAACCATCATTTCACTTGCTGCATTTTTCGGATGGAAGTTACATCAGATGGATGCAAAGACGGCCTTTCTCAATGGTAAGATTGAGGAAGAAGTTTATATTGAACAACCTGAAGGCTTCGTTACTCATGGGAAGAAGACTCATGTATGTAAACTAAAGAAAGCCTTGTATGGACTGAAACATGCTCCGAGAGTCTAGTATGCCAAGATGGATGGATTTCTCCATAGCTTGGGGTTTTCCAAAAGTATAGTTGATTCTAACTTGTACTTTAAAGTTGTTCATAGTCATGTCTTGATACTGGTTCTATATGTAGATGACTTGTTTCTTACAGGTGACGAACAGTTGATAGATCAGTGTAAGAGGGAGCTTACCTCTTAATTCGAGATGAAAGATCTCGAATTGATGCATTACTTCCTTGGCTTAGAAGTTTGCCAAAAACCAGGTGAGATCTTCCTAACGCAAGGAAAGTATGCAGTAGATATCTTGCAGAGATTTGGGATGCAAGACTACAAGTCCATTGGCATACCAATGACTACCAACTTAACAAAGTTGCAGGGTTCAGCCTCTAGATCACAGAGTGTGGACTCTACTCTATACAAGCATCTCATTGTTCCCTGATGTATCTCGTGCAAACGAAGCCCAACATCTGCTACACAGTGAATGCACTGAGTCAATTCATGTTAGATCCAAAGCACATACACTTGGTAGCTGCTAAACATGTACTCAGGTATGTGCAAGGTACTATCACTTATGGGCTCAGGTATACTTCCAGCAGTGGAGTATTGTTATCTGGATATTCAAATTCAGATTGGGCTGGCAGTGCAGTTAACCGAAAAAGTACCTCTGATTATTGCTTCGGTATGGGATCAACAATGATCTCTTGGTCAAGCAGGAAGCAGGGTTCCATAGCTCAAAGTACAGCTGAGGCAGAATATATTGCTGCAAGCGATGCCTGCAAGGAGGCAGTTTGGCTCAAAAAGTTGTTATCTGATCTATTCAAGGGAAAGCTTGACTCAACGATCATCCATTGCAATAATCAGAGTTCCATAAAGCTTTCAGAGAATCCAATGTTTCATGACAGATCGAAACACATTGAAATGAGGTATCATTTCATCAGAGACCTAGTGCAGAGAGGTGCTTTGAAGTTGCAGTACATTCGTACAGATGAACAGATTGTCGATATCTTGACCAAGCCTCTGACGGCATCAAAGTTCGTGTACTTTGGTGACAAGCTTGGTATGGCAGAGAATGCCTCTCTCGCTAAGAAGGAGTGTTGATTTCCCTGAGCAGCATCGAGAGCCCTTCTCTTAAGAGAAAGGGACCACCTGGTCCAGGACCACGGTGAAGACTCAACCCCATGTTGAGTGACCATTATGTTGAATGGTAGATAGCTGGTCTGGGACCATGATATAGACCCAGCTCTACCCTGGGTAGACTCAAGCTTATATTGAGTAGACATCTGGTCCGGGACCACGATGTAGACTAGTCTGGGACTGGACTCAGCTTAGTTCTGAGTAGCCATTCTCTTGGAGAATGAAGACACTGTAAGCCCTAGACTGGGTCTAGGCCTGTGTGTGGCACTTTGACCCTTGATCTATGGGCTTCGTGTGCTTCTCCAAGGATTAGCTACCCCTAGTTAAGTTACCCTAGTACCAAATCTAGGAGTTACACAATGTGTGAGATAAAAGCATTAATAACTCTCTTGGTTTATGATGATGTACTCTTGAAATTAAAAAAAAAGGACCACAGGTAATGACCACAGGGGCAATTGGAAAAAGGCTAAAGTCAAAAGTCAAAATAAATAAAGACTTTTTGACCACAGGAAAATGATCACAAGTGAAAGTCAAAATAAGTAAGGACTTCTTATGAAAGAAAAAGGAAAAATAAAAGGACCCTTTTGGTAAAAGTGAAAGTGAAATTAGGAAAATATTAAAAATATTATTATTTTTTATCATTCCTAATCTTGTACACTTACAAGTGAATGAAGCCTATAAAAGAAGATCTAGTCTTCTCATTATACACACAAGTTCTCTCTCACAAGTGAAGCTGCTACTTTTATAGCCTCACCCTAGGGAATCAACGGCAAACCCTCACCTAAGGTTTTCATCAGCATTCTTCATATCATAATTTTGTGACAGCTCTTAAATTTTTCAGCCAACCCACAGTCTCTCTCTCTCTCCTCACGGGTTGTCTGTCTTTTCTCCAGGCACCCGTACAGTTCTTCGGGCAACTCAGTTTTTCCGGGCAGCCAAGTGTTGGGCAGACCCCTCCTCTTGGGCCGCCTCTGTTCATTCTCCAGGAAGCCTTCTAGGGCTCGGCCCTTCCATTCTTACCTTCGAGCAGCTAGCAGGAGCAGCCGGCAAGGGCTTAGGTCTCATGCAAACCTACGGGCAGCCCATCAGGCATAACCAAGTGGGTGTTGCTACTACCCTGGACCCTCCAGGCAGCTCACGAGCAGGCCCTAAGGACTCTAATCAGGGTTGCTCATTTCTCGGGCAGCAGCACAACTGTGCAACAGATCACGAGCAGCTGGGCAGCATTACTTCCTTGGCTTAGAAGTCTGGCAAAAGCCAAGTAAGATCTTCCTAACCTAAGGAAACTATGCAGTAGATATCTTGCGGAGATTTGGGATGCAGGACTGCAAGTCCATGAGCATACCAATGACTACCAACTTAACAAAGTTGCAGGGTTCAGCCTCTAGTTCACGGAGTGTGGACTCTACTCTATACAAGCAGCTCATTGTTCCCTGATGTATCTTGTGCATACGAGGCCCGACATCTGCTACACAGTGAATGCACTGAGTCAATTCATCTCAGATCCAAAGCACATACACTTGGTAGCCGCTAAACATGTACTCAAGTATGTGCGAGGTACTATCACTTATCGGCTCAGGTATACTTCCAGCAGTGGAGTATTGTCATCTGGATATTCAGACTCAGATTGGGCTGGCAGTGCAGATGACCGAAAAAGTACCTCCGGTTATTGCTTCGGTATGGGATCAGCAATGATCTCTTGGTCCAGCAGGAAGCAGGGTTCTATAGCTCAGAGTACAGCTGAGGCAGAATATATTGCTGCAAGAGATGCCTTCAAGGAAGTAGTTTGGCTCAGAAAGTTGTTAATTGATCTATTCGAGGGAAAGCTTGACTCAACGATTATCGATTGCGATAATCAAAGTTCCATAAAGCTTTCAGAGAATCCAGTGTTTCATGACAGATCGAAACACATTGAAATGAGGTATCATTTCATCAGAGACCTAGTGCAGAGAGGTGCTCTAAAGTTGAAGTACATTCGTACAGATGAACAGATTGCAGATATCTTGACCAAGCCTTTGATAGCATCAAAGTTCGTGTACTTTCGTGACAAGCTTGGTATGGCAGAGAATGCCTCTCTCACTGAGAGGGAGTGTTGATTTCTCGTGGCAGCATTGAGAACCCTTCTCTTAGGAGAAAGGGACCACCTGGTCCGAGACCACGGTGATGACTCAACCCTGTGTTGAGTGACCATTATGTTGAATGGTAGATAGCTGGTCTGGGACCATGATATAGACCCAGCTCTGCCCTGGGTAGACTCAACCTTGTGTTGAGTAGACATCTAGTCCGAGACCACGATGTAGACCGGTATGGGACTGGTAGACTCAGCTTAAGTCTGAGTAGCCATTCTCTTGGAGAAAGAAAACACTGTAAGCCCTAGACTGGGTCTGGGAATGCGTGTGGCACTTTGACCCTTGATCTATGGGCTTGGTGTGCTTCTCCAAGGATTAGCTACCCTTGGTTAAGTTACCTTAGTACCATATCTAGGAGTTACACAGTGTGTGAGATAAAAGCATTGATAACTCTCTTGGTTTATGATGATGTACTCTTGAAATTAAAAAAAAGGACCACAGGAGCACTTGGAAAAAGGCCAAAGTCAAAAGTCAAAATAAATAAAGACTTTTTACCACAGGAAAATGACCACAAGTGAAAATCAAAATAAATAAGAACTTCTTATAAAAGAAAAAGGAAAAATAAAAGGACCCTTTTGGTAAAAGTGAAAGTGAAATTAGGAAAAGATTAAAAATATTATTATTTTTTATCTTTCATGATCTTGTCCACTTACAGGTGAATGAAGGCTATAAAATAAGATCAGGTCTTCTCATTATACATACAAGTTCTCTCTCACAGGTGAAGCTGCTACTTTTATAGCCTCAGCCTAGGGCATCATCGACAAACCCTCACCTAAGGTTTTCATCAGCATTCTTCATCTCATAAGTTTTTTACAGCTCTTAAATTTTTCGGGCAGCCCACAGTCTCTCTCTCTCTCCTCACGAGTTGTCTGTCTTTTCTCCAGGCAGCCGTACAGTTCTTCGGGCAGCTCAGTTTTTCCGGGCAACCAAGTGTGGGGCAGACCCCTCCTCTCGGGCCACCTCTGTTCATTCTCCAAGAAGCCTTCTAGGGCTCGACCCTTCCATTCTTGCCTTCAAGCAGCTAGCAAGAGCAGTCGGCAAGGGCTTGGGTTTGCTGCAAGCCTACGGGCAGCCCATCGAGCATACCCAAGTGGGTGTTGCTGCTACCCCAGACCCTCCAGGCAGCTCACGGGCAGGCCCTAAGGACTCTGATTCAGGCTACTCATTTCTCGGGCAGCAGCACAACTGTGCAACAGATCACAGGCAACAGTAGAGCTGCATTTTCAAGCAGCTGGGCAGCTTGGGCAGCCTAACATTTTTCTCGAGCAACAGGTAATTTTTCGGGCAGCCAGCAGTTTGAGATTTTTACTAACAGCTGTGATTTTTCAGGCAGGAGAGAGAAAATCTTAGTCTTCTGGAAAAGGCCCTAAATTTGTAATTTTTGCAAATTCTAGAAATTGTGGGTAAAATTATCAGTCTAAGTTTTACCTAAGTTGCCAAGAAACGTGGGTACAAGGACGAGTGCTAGTACAGGGACGAGGACGGGGACACCACTTTTTGAAGCAGGGTACTTGGTTACGTCGGGGGTACTATAAACATATATATATGTGTATGCATGTATGTATGTGTGCGTGTGTGTGTTAAAATTTATAAAAATAAAGCATTTCACACTCACATCATACATGCATATTTAATATTTTTAAATTCAATGATTCATATGAACATTCACATTGAAAATTTGAAACATAAAATAATAAATTTGATAAATCATATGACATAGACTCATAATACATATCAACTGGAAGACTGAAGTTATATTAATATAATTAACGACATAAAATTATAAATATTATATGTCCAAAAAGAAGAAATTCACCACTCAGGTAGAACTTGGAGATGACTCCACTTACAAGATTGAAAGAGTTGGCTCAACTTCACTTCAACTTGACACAGGTACGGTTCTTCATATTGATGATATTCTTTATGTTCCTCGTTTAAAGAAAAATCTCTTATCTGTTGTTGGTTTAGAAGACATGGGCCACAGGGTCCTCTTTCTCGACAAGAAGGTCTTTTTATGGGCAAAAGACACATATCTAGACTCTACAGTACAGATTGGGGTTCGAGAGGGAGACCTTTACAAGGCCTCCAAAGTCTTCACTCATGCTTTGGTACATCACTCAGTTGATCCTTCTGAACTTTGGCATAGAAGGTTTGGACACCTTCACTACACAGCTCTCCCAGGATTGCAGAAGATGGTTACAGGTATGCCAGAAGTTTCTCCAAAACATGAAGGAATCTAAAGGATGTGCTCTAGGTAAAAACACTAAGAAATCCTTTCCCAGAATCAAGAGTAGATCTAAAGGCATTTTGGATTTGATTCATTCTAACATTTGTGGGCCAATGTCTTCACCCTTCTTGAGTGGGTGTTTATATTATGTCTTGTTTATTGATGACTACTCTCGGAAGTCTTGGATTTACTTCCTTAAGGCCATGAATGAAACCTTTGACAGGTTCAAAGAGTTCAAGACGTTGATTGAAAATCAGACTAGCGGGCACATCCGTATCTTGAGATCAGATAACGGAGGTGAGTATGAATCTAATGAGTTTGATGATTTTTGTCGAGAAGCAGGAATCAAGAAAGAGTTGACAGTGCCTTACAACCCCCAGCAGAATGGGGTTGCAAAAAGGAAGAATAGAACGATCTGTGAGGCTGCTATAGCCATGATCACTGATCTAGATCTTCCGTTGTCTTTATGGGCTGAAGCTACCGGACCTGCAGTATACATTCAGAATAGAAGCCCGCATGCTATCACATGAGGATATTCAGTACTACTGTGTATGTTGATGTGCCAAAAGAAAAGAGGGCTAAGCTAGAGCCCTCTGGCACGAAAGGTATCTTTGTTGGGTACAGTGATTGCTCGAAGGCTTATCGAGTATATATACCTGGACAGAGGCACATTGAGGTCAGTAGAGATGTGATCTTCCATGAGGAAGCAGTGTTTCGTAAAACACTAGAGCTATCATCGGAAGATACAGTTGCCCCACTTGAGTTTCCAGACTCAGAAATTCAGAGGGAGAAAGAGGAATTTGATCATCAATTTCCAGATGTTCCTAAGAACATTGAAAGTCCACTAGAAGAACTATTTGAAGTTCCTCCTTCCAAAAGGAGACCTGCTTGGTACTGAGAGACAATACAAGAAGTCGAGAAGCATAAAGCTCCTCCAAGGACTTTCAAAGAAAGCATAAGACCACAGAAGTAATCCAGTCTTATGAGTCAGCTTATCAGTTCAGAACCTTCATCATACGAAGATGCAGCAAGGAAACAGGTATGGGTTGATGCCATGATTGAAGAGTATAAGTCAATCATGAAGAATGATGTTTGGGAAGTTGTTCCCAGACCCTCAGGAAAGTCAGTAGTGACTTCCAAATGGCTTTATAAGATCAAGCATGTTGAAGATGGCAGTGTGGAGAAGTATAAAGCTATATTCGTAACTCGTGGCTTCACTCAAAAAGAAGGCATTGACTATGACAAGACATTTGCACCTGTTGCCAAGTACAATACTATCAGAACCATCATTTCACTTGCTGCAATTTTTGGATGGAAGTTACATCAGATGGATGTAAAGACAGCCTTTCTCAACGGTAAGATTGAGGAAGAAGTTTATATTGAACAACCTGAAGGCTTTGTTACTCATGGGAAGAAGACTCATGTATGTAAACTGAAGAAAGCCTTGTATGGACTGAAACATGCTCCGAGAGTCTGTTATGCCAGAATGGATGGATTTCTCCTTAGCTTGGGGTTTTCCAAAAGTACAGTTGATTCTAACTTGTACTTTAAAGTTTTTCATAATCATGTCTTGATACTGGTTCTATATGTAGATGACTTGTTTCTTACAGATGACGAACAGTTGATAGATCAGTGTAAGAGGGAGCTTACCTCCGAATTCGAGATGAAAGATCTCGGATTGATGCATTACTTCCTTGGCTTAGAAGTCTGGCAAAAGCCAGGTGAGATCTTCCTGACGCAAGGAAAGTATGCAGTAGATATCTTGCAGAGATTTGGGATGCAGGACTGCAAGTCCATGAGCGTACCAATGACTACCAACTTAACAAAGTTGTGGGATTCAGCCTCTAGTTCACAGAGTGTGAACTCTACTCTATACAAGCAGCTCATTGGTTCCCTGATGTATCTCGTGCATACGAGGCCTGACATCTGCTACACACTGAATGCACTGAGTTAGTTCATGTCAGATCCAAAGCACATACACTTGGTAGCTGCTAAACATGTACTCAGGTATGTGCGAGGTACTATCACGTATGGGCTCAGGTATACTTCCAGCAGTGGAGTATTGTTATCTGGATATTCAAATTCAGATTGGGCTGGCAGTGCAGCTGACCGCAAAAGTACCTCTGGTTATTGCTTCAGTATGGGATCAGCAATGATCTCTTGGTCCAGCAAGAAGCAGGGTTCCATAGCTCAGAGTACAGCTGAGGCATAATATATTGCTGCAAGCAATGCCTGCAAGGAAGCAGTTTGGCTCAGAAAGTTGTTATCTGATCTGTTCGAGGGAAAGCTTGACTCAACGATCATCCATTGCGATGATCAGAGTTGCATAAAGCTTTCAGAGAATCCAATGTTTCATGACAGATCGAAACACATTGAAATGACGTATCATTTCATGAGAGACCTAATGCAGAGAGGTGCTCTGAAGTTGCAGTACATTCATACATATGAACATTGCAGATATCTTGACCAAGCCTCTAACAGCATCAAAGTTCGTGTACTTTCGTGACAAGCTTGGTATGGCAGAGAATGTCTCTCTCGCTGAGAGGGAGTGTTGATTTTTCTGAGCAACATCAAGAGCCCTTCTCTTAGGAGAAAGCGACCACCTAGTCCGTGACCACAGTGAAGACTCAACCTTGTGTTGAGTGACCATTATGTTGAATGGTAGATAGTTGGTCTGGGACCATGATATAGACCCAGCTCTGCCTTGGGTAGACTCAACCTTGTGTTGAGTAGACATCTGATACGGGACCACGATGTACACTAGTCTAGGACTGGTAGACTCAGCTTAGTTCTGAGTAGCCATTCTCTTGGAGAATGAAAACAATGTAAGCCGTAGACTAGGTCTGGGCATGTGTGTAGCACTTTGACCCTTGATCTATGGGCTTCGTGTGCTTCTCCAAGGATTAGCTACCCTTGGTTAAGTTACCCTAGTACTAGATCTAAGTGTTACACAGTGTGTGAGATAAAAGCATTAATAACTCTCTTGGTTTATGATGATGTACTCTTGAAATTAAAAAAAGGACCACAGTGGCACTTGGAAAAAGGCCAAAGTCAAAAGTCAAAATAAATAAGAACTTCTTATAAAAGTCAAAGGAAAAATAAAAGGACCCTTTTGGTAAAAGTGAAAGTGAAATTAGGAAAAGATTAAAAATATTATTATTTTTTTATCTTTCCTAATCTTGTCCACTTACTGTTGAATGAACGCTATAAAAGAAGATCAAGTCTTATCATTATACACACAAGTTCTCTCTCACAGGTGAAGCTGCTACTTTTATTGAAGAAGATCTTTGCCTCAGCCTAGGGCATCATCAACAAACCCTCAACTAGGGTTTTCATCATCATTCTTCATCTCAGAATTTTTGTGACAACTCTTAAATTTTTCAGGGAGCCCACACACTCTCTCTCTCTCCTCGCGGGTTGTCTGTCTGTTCTCTAGGGAGCCGTACAGTTCTCCGAGCAGCTCAGTTTTTCCGAACAGCCAAGTGTTGGACAGACCCCTCCTCTTGGGCTACCTCTGTTCGTTCTCTGGGCAGCCTTCTAGGGCTCGGCCCTTCCATTCTTGCCTTCGGGCATCTGGTAGGAGCAGCCGGCAAGGGCTAGGGTTGTAGCCCATCGAGCATACCCAAGTGGGTGTTGCTACTACCCCGGACCCTCCGGGCAGCTCACGGGCAGGCCCTAAGGACTCCGATCAGGGCTACTCATTTCTCGGGCAACAGCACAACTATGCAACAGATCACGTGCAGCAGCAATGTTGCGTTTTCGGGCAGCTTAGGCAACCTGAAATTTTTTTCGGGCAACAGGTAATTTTCCAAGCAGCTAACAGTGTGAGATTTTTATTAACAGCTGTGATTTTTCGGGCAATAGAGAGAAAATATCAGTCTGCTTGAAAAGGCCCTAAATTTGTAATTTTTGCAAATTCTGGAAATTGTGGGTAAAATTATCAGTCTGAATTTTACTGATGAATTTTACTGTTACTGTGGAAAAATTCCAGATCAAGAATTGAGGAACTTTTTGAAGAATTCTCCGAGTCATCTCATTTACGAGATGAGCTATTAATGCTTTTGGGGTTTTTGTCCTTTGAAGGTTTCCCCAGTGAAAAATCTTATGTCCATGTGTGCTGATGTGATGAATGTGTTTTTTACTACTGCTGAATTATTTTAAGTAGATCTACAAATTTTTAAAGTTTATGCTAATGCTAAAAATTCAACATTCTTGACAATTCTATCTACCCTCTACTCTCTGGCATATTCCCTCTACACACTGTCATTTAGACCGTTCCAAAAGTGAAAACCCCCATTTCTTCACTCTCCATTCATCTTGCGAGCTCTCCTTTCATCCTGCAAGCAATTTTATTTATATCGATGAGCATATTCGAGACCAAGAGCTCTGTGTGAAGAACCGATACTATGTGCTATTGCACCATCTCCACCCGCATAAGTGCCATCTCCAAAATATACAAACGCCCAAATGTGATCCGTTGAAGTCCACATTTGTTCCAGCGTGCTTCAGATGCACGCACTTATTGGGAACCCTAACCCTGATTTTTCTTCCAACATCTTCACAACTCACACTTCACTCACAATACACGTCTGCAAGTTTACCATTACCTTCTACCATTCTAATCTGCGTGCCAAACAATTACCATCTTCCATTATGAAGTTGCATAGAATGTTATTTAGAAGTTGCATTGAAGGCCATTCTTGAGTTGTGTGGAGCTGCATATTGTTGTGTATTGTTGCGTGGAGGCCATCACCCAGAGCGAGCTGCGTAGGAGTTGCATAGTGTTGGAGATTATCACTTGGAGACTACTGCCTGGAGATCGAAACTATGTTTGGTATATTGCTTGGAGACTGAGCATTGAAGACCGCGTATTGGATTGTTGAAGAGAACTAGAGCCGTATTTTGTTGCTAGAACTGGAGTTGTGTCTAAGTGGGGTAACCTGAGCTGAAGGTACCAAGCTAAGCGTTGGTGAGCAACTGGTTTATTGTTGATTATAGCCAAGTTAAGTATGCTAGATATCATAATTATTTTTAAAATCCTCCAAACACATTATTCAAACGTATGATTCTGATTTACAACAATGATTTGCAAGAAGTTCAAGATCTAAGGAAGCCATTAATTCAATGTTTCACTATTATTGGGGGTAGCTAATTCTAGTTTTCAAACTTATCGATTGTATGTCATAGAATTTGTTCCCAAAGGCTGGCTTCTTGCTTCCTTTTGGGTCATACAATGATACATGGATGTGCTGTCACTACCTCCGTTACTTCCCGGCTTCCACACTCCACTTCTCCCGCACCGTCAATTCTTTTTGGCCTCGCTCTCGACCGTCGATCTATGGCAAATTGCGGATCTTGAACTAACTTTTGTAGATCCGTACTCTCTTTGCGGAGTCAATTTTCAGCCATGGATTCCTCCTTCCATAATCTCAACCATCCAAGCCTGCACTGGCTTAAATCTCTGTCTTCATTGATCCTTGCAGTGATCGATCTGCAGATCCCGAACCTTGCAACAAAGGTCACTCTGCAGACAGTGAGACACCTTTCATTCATGAATTTCCCAATTGGAATTGTTCATCTAACCCTCATTCAATTGATCAGAGAATCGATCAATCGACCTCTCAAAATCCCTAAATTCACACGCATACTTGTAAATCTTTCACAGAAATTAAACAAGCATTTAACTCACAATTTCACACATTCAGACATAAATGAATTTACACAAGGATTACGCCGAAATAGGCTTTTTCATACACACACTTGAAACTGTACATACAAAATTTATATTAGAACCTGTGTTCTGATTTCCTAGGCTTGATACATCTTTGTTTGGTCTTGATGAGCCAGATTTACTCTGTTCTGGCTACCCTTCCTACCTCTATCTCTGCCTTCTATTATGTCCTCTCTATGCCTTGTAGACTTACACATATATACACAATATGATTCATGAACCAATTCTGGTTCAGATCCTCATAGTCTGCTAACTAATCCTAATTACAGCAAACCTTCAAACCTGTCCTATGACTCGCTACCACTAATTTAGGACTCTGTTACATGACTCACTCAACTGACTCATCATCCATCTAGAATCACATATTTACATAGGTTTATTTACAATGTGATAGTTGGAAGACCATTAATTCATAATTGAAGACCCCCTTCTAGGTCTGATCAAGCATTGAGCTTGGAATTTTGTTGGAGGGCAGGATGCTCCTGCATCAACATAACAGGCCTCGCTGGGGTAGGTGAACCACACTATAAAAAATATATATATATTTTTAAATAGGTTTATTTACAATGTGATGGTTCGAAGACCATTAATTCAAAATTGAAGACCCCCTTCTAGGTCTGATCAAACATTGAGCTTGGAATTTTGTTGGAGGGCAGGATGCTCCTACATCAACATAACAGGCCCCGCTGGGGTAGGTGAACCACACTATAAAAATATATATATATATATTTTTAGTGTGGTTCACAAACCCCCCTGGGGGCTGCTACGTCCACGGGAAGAAATCACAGGGGGGGCATCCAAAGGGGCCTCACCCCTCGCTCTAATTACGGAGCTAACCCGATGGGGGCATCAAGTGAGGCCCCTTATATATCAATGTATAGCCACCTGGGGATTTCCCCGAGACCTTCTACTCAAAACTTATAGCATTCAACCACTTGAGCTAGCCCGCCGGGATAATATACATATAATGATTAGAAATGATTAATCATATTTAATGATTAAATATGTAGTAAATGATTAAAAAAGTCAATTCTCTTAAAATTCATCTTGAGATTCGAATTCGCCTTGAAAATCAGCGAACCCCAACAAATCTCAAATTTCTTTTGATATTTGGTGAATTTCAGACCTCATCAATAAAATTCACTGGACCTTGTGACTTAGGCTGGTGCTTAGCTGATTTAGTATATAATGAAATTTTTTTCCATTAAAATATGTAGTTAATGATTAAAAATTTCAATTCTTTTAAAATTCATCTTGAGATTCAAATTTCCCTTGAAATTCAGAGAACCCCAACAAATCTCAAATTTGTTTTGATATTTGACGAATTTTGAATCTCATCAATAAAAATCTCTGAACCTTGTGACTTAGCCTGGTGCTGCGCTGATTTAGTATTCAGATCTGATTTTCAGAGTTCTCCTTCCCTGGTTCTCAGTTGTTTGCTGCTATAGTGATCTAACCTCTTGATATGTGGTTGGCGGCACTCTTGAGTCTTTTGCACAGTTTTCTGGTTTATGCAAATCTGAAGTTCCATAGGTGTTTCAGAAATTTTCAAATTAAGCAATAGGGTTTTAAGTTCTACAAGGGTAGATTTGCTGTCATCAGGTGAAATTTGAATAATTTATTGGTACGAGTCTTGTGGTTTTAAAATGAAGACCTCAGGTTCAAACTTGACAAGACATGTTTATGAGTTTTCATTTATTCATACAAATTAAATCCATGTGTACTTAAACTTTTCCCACCAATGGTAAAAGAAAATCAACATTAAATTATCTATGCATAAAGCTGATCTCAAAGGTTTGGAACAAACATGACACTTATATTTACATAAAGATAAATTCAGAGGCCTGAAATGCATGTTTCAATGGATGTGCAGAGATTTATAAAATATAATATATGCATCACTTATCCATAAGAGTAGCTAATAAGAGTGGAGGAGATCACTAGGAACCAAAATGCACATGTAGGGAATAAAATTGTAGAATTAATAAGAAAAAGGTCTCCTACGATCCCCACTGTTTTGCTTGCATTTCACTTCACAATAATACATGCATGTTCCAATTTTATTCATATATTTGCATGCATTGTGTATGCATATTCTAAAATTACTTTAATTGATTTTTAAAATTAACAAGTCTTTAAAATTGATTTACAATACGAGTCTTGGTTTTAAGATGGAATTTTTTAATCAAAACCTAAGGAAATACTAAAATAGATATACATAAATAACAATTTATTGATATACGTATATTCCTTTTGTTTACATATTATATTTAGAGATAATTTATTTATTGAATTTATATTGTCTCTTCATTAATTAGTGTATGATTATATTTAATTAGGCTTTCACTTGATTAGGTAAGGTTTATTAGTGTAGAATTAGGGCTTGCTCAGGTTGAATAATCCTTTTAACATCTAATCAGTGCTTTTAATATTTAATTTGGATTTAATTATATTTGTCTGGCTTACTAGTATTTCTTAGAATATGTCAAATCCCAGTAGCATGGTTGGTTTCAATGAGCCTCGTTCTACATGGCGATGCATGTTTGAACCCCGCAAGGTAGCCAAGAGGAGACACTAAGAAAAATCCAACCATATTAAGGGTTGGTATGGCCCAAGCCGGGTGTGATCCCCGGGTGATTTTAACGGCTTAGATGCCCCAGGATTGCAATTTCATAGGCCACAGGCTAGTCCTACAAGTCACAAACAAACTAGCAAACAAAAAACAAAAAAAATATTTCTTAGAATATAATTCAAGTTTAAGTAACATCAAATTAGAGTTTATTTGGTATAATAAGTCTAATAAGGTATTTCTTAGAATAAAGTCAAGGTTTGAATAGCATAAAATTAGGGTTTTTCAATTGGGTCTAGCCCGAGTGGTTCTGGTATGAAGTGTTACCCTCCCCACCCAGGTTCTGTTCCCGTAAGTGACATGTTGAGCTCATAAGGAATATATTGTTGTATTGGCTTTAGGTCGTGTTGTTGACTTGGCATTGTGCCCTAAAGAAACTAGGGTTTCCCCTAGCTACATCGAAATGAGGTGAAGTGTCCAAGGATTTGCCCCAGGATGATTACCTAGAGAAATTGGGGTTAATTAGGGTTAATTAGAGCTTTGATTTTAATTAAGCTATTAGTGTATAATTAATATTTATTAAGGGTTTCATGGAATTTGCTAGGGTTTATTAGTGTATAATTATATTTATTAAGGGTTTCATGGAATTTGTTAGGGTTTATTAGTGTATAATTGAGGTCTATTTGCATTAATTAGGATTTATTATTTTTTAAATTGGGTCTATTATAGTTAGTTTGCATTACTTTATAATTTAACCCATACAAACCCTATATAATTTTACCCAAACAAACCCTAATACTACACAAAAAAAACCTAACTATTGAATGAAAACTCGATTAAATCTAATCACTAATTGGCCCATATTAACCCAAAAAAAGCCCAATTAAACCCTAATTATGTGCTAATTAGGCCAAGCGAACAATGATTGTATTCTAAAAAATTGTAATAAACCAAAACAACCTCCAATCAAACCATAATGTTATCCCGAGATTGCAAAAAAAGCTGATAGAGTGCAATATTCTTCTAAGAATCACAGGTTTAACACCCTCTGTTGTAAATAGCACCAATTGCATGACTGTCTTTGCCATGAAATGGGGTGTAGATATTGAAAATACATGCAATTTTAATAGAAGAAAAAGAATAGCCCAAAAGAACATTCATTCAATTTTCCAACAATAAGATTTCAAGCATAACAACAACAAATTCATCCCATGACTTTGGTCCTAAAGGACAATGAATTTCTAAATTTTCCTGGGTTTAGGCAGAGCCACAAGTAATCAAGCAAAGGCATTGGCTCTTCTGCAAGGGTTGCCCCAAGTGAAAAGGCAGAGGATTACAAAGGTATGGGTCTTTGGGGACACAAGCAATATTATCGACTTATGCCAAGCCAATTATGAACCAAATCATCTTCATCTTAGACGAACCCTCTCTCGCGTGAAGGCTATTCTGAATACCCTCTTAGGATTTTGATTGTTCCACATCCCAAGACACCTGAATAAAGACACAAACGCCCAAGCAAATCAGGCAACAAGACTTGATCTGGGGTTGTTATTGTTAAATGAAGATAGCTCGAAATATCATGCAATTCCATAACTCATTAAAGGAAGTAAAGATGGATGAGACTAGGAAGCTAATGAGCATAGGACAAGATGTCATCGTTCCAAGTGTAATCGTCATGGAAACCGAGGTATGTAGATGGGAAGAAGGAAGAGCATTAAAACAGCAAGTGGCAAAGATTACAATAAAACACCTTCACCTCAGTTCAGTGTTTTAATAGTAGTCCTGTCAAGGTTATTCTACATAGAAAAGCAAACATTCTGGTATGAGGTGGGTGTAGACATAAGTGGAATGGAATTAAGGAGAAAGGACAAGCTCGTTATGAGAACAGGTGGATGGAACTTGTTTAATCCTGGCCACCTTCGGTTCAAGCATTACTCATATTTTGTTTTGGTGTGTTGCCTATGTTAGAATTTAACAACTACATAATCAAGATCACTAAAAGAAAGACAAAACACAAAAACAAAACAAAGAGTGGAGCTCGTTTAACCACGATGATTAAAGATCATCTCCCAACCATAAACAAAATAATGTCACCCCTAGCTCTCCCTTCCAAGAGAGATAAATCGTTCAAAGATAGAAGTACATCTAAATTGAAGCAGCACAAACCCCAAAGAAAGATAAGAAAAACTTCTCCAAAGATGGAGAATTTCAGAAAAACAGTGTCCTAATTGCAGTAGTGAACTTTCTCTTGTTACACGAACTTGCCTTTTGTTGTATATCCAAATGAAGCGTCCCTCCCATTTATACTGTTTTATGAGTGACTTTTGACTAGGGTCGACCTAGCTGTTTTACTGAAGCCGACTTGTCAAACAATAATAAAAATACTTTTATTCTTATTTATTTATGGGTCGACTTGTCTTATTTCACAAAGAAATTACATTTTATTTCATTGTTTCTTGAACCGACTTGTGAGATGATGTCTCATGCAGCTACTACAACAACACTCCCTCTTAGCCATGGAGGCATCATCAGTATTATCAGTTGAAAGGGATCTAGATATCATCAGCACATCTTGGCTATCTCAAACATCTCTATGGAAGGGCCTCCAACATAATCTTAGTTCGTCGAGAAGTGTTTAGCAATCTACATTTCAGCTCAATCCAGTTCATCGTAGAACATGCACTAGCTCCACAACACTTCCCAGTACATCGGGAAGTCATACGTGCATCATCTCAACCTAGTATGTCGGGGAAGCATGCACCAAGTCAACATGCTTCAATTCAACCCAGTTCATCGGGGAACATCGATGTACTCAACGTGCATCAGCACAGCCCAAAGATCTCACTAGGACTATCACTACTAGTGATTCCATGCAACATCATGGCCCACAACCTCTTCATAACATCCATAAGAACTCCAATCATATGAGGGTTCACGAGGCCCATAACTTTTATGTGAGACTTTTATCATACCTGTATGGGCTACAACCCATAAATCCTCCAACCATAAAGGTTGTTATATTTGTATAATAACCAGACCCGTTTCATGTTGAGTGTACCACTACAAAGCCAGTCATTTTTCATGTTGGATGTAGTTCTTAGCAATGCCAGTGCTTTTTCATGTTGGATGCAAGATCTTACAAAGCGAGTCCCTTTTCATACTGGATGTAAGACACATACGTCTTCCTGTAGAGCCAACCTTGTTTCATGCTGGATATGAAGACATGTTCACACAGAACCAACATTGTAACTATTACTCCATCCCCAGGATGAGTCTTGAATAGTCACACATAGTCCTTGGAGACCTTGACTATTACCTCATTTCTAAGATGAGTCTCTGATAGTCCTCGAAGGTCTTAACTATGCACATAGTCATCGGAGACCTTGACTATTACTTCATCCTCAGGATGAGTCTCGAATAGTCATCAAAGGTCTCGACTATGTCTCTACTCATGTGGGCATACGACGTCATGTACCATGACTTACTGGCATCGGATCTATGCATAGCATAACTTACCTAATGAGCTACATAGCCATGTACCATGACTTACTGGCATTGGAGCTATGTATAATATAACTTACTACTGTCAAAGCCAGGTATCACTGCATGGTTCGTAGGTGTCCACCCAGAACTCATAATTCACAGGTGCCCACATCAAATTCTCACCCAGAAATATTTACCTAGAACGTAGGTGTTCCCATAATCACCATCATAGTTCATAAGGTGTAGAATCACTGGTCCCCGAATGTGTACCTAGAACTCAAGTGTTCACAAGAACTCACCGACATTGTTCATAGGTGTTCACATTAGGACAGAGAGTTCATACAGAACTCATCCTTCCCTCTTAGTGAGGGGTATAATCATGGAACCAATCTCCCCACTCCATCACAGAGTGTCAAGGAGTAGAGTACAGTTCCATCCTGTGTCATACACATACCAGTGTGCGCAAGCCTCTCCATCCCTTTTTCAAGATGTCTGAGAGATCTCCTCACTACTTACAGAGTGATCGGGAGAACACTGCTCATAGAGTTCTCTGAGAGAGAGACTATAATCCTGCACACATGTCAATTAGCAAAGGCATCAAATATATCGGGGCAGACATTTTTGTCATGCCCTATTCTAGAAATAAAAAATAATAGCAAATCATATCACTGAGATCATGTACCTGAGAGAAAGTATCAAGAGGCTAGTTTCCCCACCCCATCTCAGGGTGTTTAGGAATCCTCCCTTTGTGCTAGAGTGTTCTACTCCCTCTGTATCTGAGCATCCTCCTCCCGCTGACGCTGATCAACCTGCTCCTTTTTCTGGAGAATGCATAGATACAATGTAAGTATCCATCATGGTGACGACCAAGTACATCAAGGATCCTGCAACTGTCCGAATGGACCAAAACAACATCGCCATAAATGTAGCCACAATCATCATGCTTAATCTACTCAGGATCTCAATTGTGCTCTTCCTTAACTTGGGAGGACTTTTTCTGCCACACCATCATAAGTGATGCAATAAGGTAGGATCCTCATCTTAAGGGCTAACTCCCTCTGTCTCCTCAAAAATCAGTTGAGTAACTCTTGTCTTCCAAAATTCATCTGCTATGACTCTGACTGAAAAGTATCTACTTTCCATAATCGTCAAAGAGACGAACTGTAGCAAAGAGACCGACATCCATTGAAGCTTTCCACTTCCAATCGCCAATCTCTACATGAGATCATTTGGGCCTATGGGTCATGTGTCCACATATATACTCAGTCCTCATTTGTTTGTTGTCATGACTTCCACTTAGCTGTTTCGATCAAAAGTCATCCTTCATTATGGGATGAGAGTCATGCTTCTAGAGGCTTTTTGCTTTTGATCCATCTACACGTCAATGAGATCACTTGTCCTTTAAACCAACTTTCATCGTCATTTTCTTGTAGGCCATAGCGTTCCCTACAAGTCAAATCCCGTCAAATGGCTGGCAACATTATATAATGTAATTTGTTCAATGCAATAACAATAATTCATCTAGGTATGTAGGCATCTTTTAGCCAATGCTTCAGCACAACATACACATGGTTATTATTTGGATGCTTGTGGTCACCACTATAACATACCATCAAGGGTGTGCACTACTCTAAGCATGTTAGAAGGAGATGTCATTCAAGAGGGGCCCATGAAATGTTGTGCAGCATTACAAGCTAAATCATAACAAATATTACTCAAGTCTAGTATACATCAATAAAATAATTATATCACATGCTCAACCAACTTCCTAAATCTAGAAATATAGATCTGCATATATCCAAAAGCAACCAGATCTAATCTACCAGAGCATGTAAAATCAAATACTTATCTTTTATTGTTTTGTGGGTGGGCTCCCACTGCCTCCTTTGAGAGTCCACCGATCTTCATTTTCTTGTTGGGAGTCCACCGCCACCTAAATCTTCATATCATCACCTCAACATAGGGAGTACTTAGAAAAAGAACTTCGTACAATCCTCATTCTTTGGCTTCTTCTAAGAGGTGCCTTCTTCGACATCTGCAGTTGAGGCTTCATGCTTCCTTTTCTTTGAATCACAATCTCAGGCATAGTGTCCAAGTTTATTGCATCTGTAGTAACAGACATGCGAAAGATCCTTCTTTTTCCACTAAGCCTTCTCGGCTTCCTCTTCTGGTTTTGGAACATTCACATACTTCAAGAAATCATTTTCTTCTACGATAAGAAGAACCCCAGAGTTCCATGAGCTGAAATTGGAAATCCCATCAAGCCTATCCTCAACCTTCATCCCAATCATCTTGACTGCAAAACCGGACCAAAACCCTAATAGGAGCTAGGTCATGAATGAAATATGGAGGCTTGAAAAACTGAAACCACAGAGGAATGTGCCCTACTGAGGCGAGTTGGAGCAAGGTAAAATTGGTCCAAATCTGTGGACAAAACAACAAGAATGTGGAAGCCCTAGGTCTTGACCCTGGCAGTACTAGACCAAAAATCGAAACTTCTCTTATCAGAATTTGGCCTCCACGGAAAGATATGCCCTAGGAGGGCAAGTTGCTCTATGCTCCTTTCGGGGTGATATGAGATGTGAAACACTCCAAGACGTGGAGCCCTAGTTTTCGACAATGGCTTCTTTTAGCATCGCTCTAATACCATGTTAGAATTTGACAGTTGCATAATCAAGATCACTAAAAGAAAGACAAAACACAAAAACAAAACAAAGAGTGGAGCTCGTTTAACAACGATGATCAAAGATCATCTCCCAACCATAGACAAAATAATGTCACTGGCGAGCTCGCCCTTCCAAGAGAGATAAATCATTCAAAGATAGAAGTACATCCAGATCGTGATAGCACAAACCCCAAAGAAAGATAAGAAAAGCTTCTCCAAAGGTGGAGAATCCCAGAAAAATTGTCTCCTAGCTGCAGTAGCAAACTTTCTCATGCTAAGCAAACTTGCCTTTCGCTATGTGTCCAAATGAGGAGACATCCCTCCTATTTATAGTGTTTTCTATGTGACTTTTCACTGGGGTCGACCTAGTTGTTTTACTGGGTCGACTTGTCAAATAATAATAATAATACTTTTTATTATTATTTATTTCTAGGCCGACTTGTCTTATTTCACAACGAAATTACAATTTATTTTGTTGTTTCTTGGACCGACTTGTGAAATGATGTCTCATGCAGCTATTACAACAACAATTTGAAGCAGACTCCATTCCTTGGCCCAAATTAAAGAGTGAGAAGGAAGTGAAGAACACAATGACAGACAATGATTCCAGTGTTGATTGTTGCCCGAAGCATGGCCTTCAGAGACCCAATGCAGAAATAAAAGTTCTCCGCCACAAAGTGACCTTGAAACAACGTGTTTGACTCAACGAGCGAGAAGGTATAGTGAGCAAATTTGCCAATTAGAAACCGACGCCACCAAAGAGAGGAGAGAGCAAAGAGTTCAGGAAGCCAATTTCACCAAGAAATTTGACGCTCAAGAGCTAACTATCCAAGCGTTGCTGCACCATATTGGACAGCTGGTGAATCAGAGGAACTTGGTAGCAGGGAGTTCTCCCATGGTCAAAGCGGATCAAGCATTTCCAGGCATGCTCTATGGCGAGGGCTCCTTCTCTAATTTTCCTTAGTTGTCAATGCTTTGCATTTTTCTGCTGCTGTTAGGAACTTTTTTTCGTGTTTACAGAAATAGATTAGGTAGTAGAATGTTGGAATTCTCTCAGTCAAGGAGATGTTTTGTACGTAGTAAGGTTGGATAGGTTTCTGTTTCAGTTGATGAGGATTATCAAACATTATCAAGACTGATGTAATTTTGTGTTGTGGCTCAGCCACCTTTTATATAATTAAAACTTCTATCCATTCTGGTTAAAAAAACAAATTCATCACATGAATGAACTAAAAGCAGCAATTGCATGAATGTTTTCGCCATGTGAAAGGAAGTATGCGCATGCTTTTAAAAGGTTGAGGCTGAGTGCAAGTCTCGGCCAATTTTGGCAAAATAGCCCGTCAGACCTAGCACTTTGGCAGAATGAAGTTCACTCTATGCAATGTAGCCCCTGGGGCATGTTTGATGACGCACTTCAAAAATAAATAAATGCCAACTCTCGATGAAAATTAATTAAGTGTTTATGATTACCAGAAGGAAATTCAGACTCTAGACTATGATGATCACATCTCTGAAGATGTGGTTGTTCACATCCCGGAAGTAGGGGAACTCTTTGATGTGCTGAATCAAGAAGTGGGCGAATTGGATGCGAGTGGTTTGACTTTGGATCCAAGTAGTGATGAACACTCAGAAACTGAAGTTGTGGCTCCACCTCTGTCCGAGTCTCTCACACCACAGACAGCTGATACACCAAACCAATCGCTTGCTGAGGATGCTCCTGAACGATTTAGAAGACAGCGACCACAACGTCACACCAAAGGTATTCCTAAACCCACATATGAACCCAAGCTTTCCAATAACATTAAATACCCCATGAGTCATTATGTGTCTAACCATCGTTTGTCAAAATCAAATCAGTCATTTGTAAATCAATTATCTACTGTATCTATTCCTAACAATGTGCAGGAAGCCTTAGCTGACCCAAGGTGGAAAGCCGCTATGAATGAGGAGTTGAAATTCTTGCAGGAGAATAAAACCTGGGAACTTGAGACCGTTCACCAGGAAAGAAACCAGTCGGATGTCGGTGGGTTTACACTGTGAAGTACAAAGCAGATGGTGCAATTGGTGCATATTGCTGAGAAGAAGAAACTCTCTTTCATTCGTGGTAATTCGCAGTCACCTACCGAGAAGGATGATGGATATGAGAAGTGGTATGCAGACAATCAAAAGGTCAAGTGATGGCTGTTGATGTCTATGTCCCCATAAATCATGAAGCGATATATTCACTTACCCACCGCTCGAGATATTTGGAAAGTTCTTTCAAAAGCTTTTTATGATGGAGCAGATGAATTGCAGGAGTTTGTCTTGAATCACAGGGCCTTCCGAAACAGAATGGCGGAACACTCTCGGTGTATTATGGAGAATTAACCGAGATCTTTTGTGAGTTGGATCATCGTGATAAGGTGATTATGGAAAGTGAGAATGATGTTGAATCTTACCGAAAATCAGTTCAGCGACAAAGGGTGCATATTTTTCTTGCTGAATTAGATGGTGAATTCAAACAAATCCATGGTGAAATTTTGAGAAAGGATCCTATCCCCGAATTGGAAACATGTTATGCTTTGGTCCCCCGTGAATCTGTTTGACTCGCAGTGATGAATGGAGAACCGGAAAAATCTGAAGCTTCAGCCATGGTGACATGAAATCGGTCTAATCAGACAGATCCTATAATCAAGCTGCTGATCCTAAAAAAGGATAGGAAACAGCCATCTACAGGATAGGAAAGAATCATAGAGAGACTAAGAAAGAATGGGTAAGAATAGGAAAGAATCAGTATGATTTCAAGCCATACCTCTTTCAGGCGATCATAAAATGCACTAAAAACGTTTTGCCCGCTCACACCTTGACCTCCAAGAGCAGCGATTTCATCCTTCCTGGAATGGTCAGTGTCCCCGTACACCTCAATCTGTTGAACGAACGATGTAATTAGTTATTCGAAACCCTAATGTCTCCACTGTCAACGAAAGACATAAAATAAAAGACTAAGGAAAAGAGCGGGGTGCTGCTGCTGACTGACCAATTTTTCAGTGGTGGACATGATAGCGTCGACCATATTGCGAACGCGGTGATTCTGGTGCATTCTCTCCTTGTTGTTGTCGGGTTCCCTCTGGAGATCCTTGACGATTAACCTCTCGAGGCGCTCCACCTCTTCGTGGGCACCCCTCGTGACTTCTAGGAGCGTCGACGACATGGCTATGCTGCTCCTCCGCCCCTTTCAGCTGATTTCTCCAGTTCGTTACTGTGCTTATCGCAGAGCCGACCGGAGCCCTTGTCTCCCAGAGCCGAAAATAGTACTAAAAATTGTTCCGTCGAGAAATTAGGGAGTTGCGGGATCAATCCAATGGCAAGAGAAATGTCTTTCTCATCATTTGGAGGTGCTGCTTATTAGGACTCAGAGGTATTATTGTTAGGAGCGGACATGTACGCCGGTGGGGTGATCCTCTTGGGCAAGATCATGCATACAGAGCTGGGCCAGTGTGCTCTATGGCTGTTCCATGTATTCAGTCTTCTGCTTCGATCGGATGGTTGGTCCCGCAGGGGCAGGGAATCGCTTACACCTGAGCCTCGAACCTTGTCAAACAAGATATTATTTGCGGAAGGGATGTTGTGAAAGACCTCGGTTGTTAAACCGTTGAATTCTTCTGGTTTGTTGAGCAGAGTGACCCTTTGGAAATTGGGGGGAGTTCTGGATAAAGAGCCGCCTCGCCGCAACGAAATCCTTATAATCCGTGGCGACAGTAGGAGCTGGGGGTAACAATAGAACAGACGGGAGGGCTCGACCTTTCTTTGTCTCGGGGCCAAATAGAGTAGGCCCGAAAAGGAGCGCTAGTTTGGAGGTTAAACCCTAAATATGTACCAATGAATCGAACTTTTAGGTACTTTTTCATGTAGTTATAAAGACGAGATAACTGAATTCATGGCCCGACTATGACAAATAACTTAATGGCGACTTGGGTTTTACAAAAATAATTTTAAAATCATGTTTCCATTCCGCTAATTTAGGGAATTCTTGACATTTAAGAAATGAAGCACTAGCGTGGGAACCATGACGCTCAAAGCTCGAGGAGGCGAGAGCTATCCGACTCGCTGCAGCCTCTTTAAGACTCGAGAGGTCGTTAGTGTTCCTTTCATGTGCCATGCTCATCCAACATGCGGGTATGTACATGGATGTGGTCATAATATATGTTGGTTCGTTGAAGACACATGGTCATATGGATGGAATGATTGTGAATCAAGGCAATCTTTATCTCTTTTAGAGTCGCTGTATATCTTTTATGTTTCAGCATGGTTATAGCTATGATTTGATTATCTCTTTCTATTCTATGATTGAGTCCTTCTTGTCAGCATGTACTGCTTTGATATGTTTATGTTTGAAGTTCATCTTCGAATTCTCAGTACTATCTGACCTGTTTTAACAGGGATGATGAGAAAAGTCTGCTACGATCAGACTTTATCTTTTGTTTCTGCTGCTTTGTATGTCATTTATAGCTGTTGATGGAGGCTCTGAGATCGGACAGTCCTCATGCAGATTTGTTTTGATATATCTGTTGTTATGTTATGTCAAGATGTTGGCAATGGAATCTGGCAGTAACATGCTGATATTGTAAAAGATGTCTTTTGATTCATATGAATAACAAAGACTGGTATTTTTTCCTCTGAAAAAAAAAGAAGACACATGGTCATAACATATTCTGCCAACTGCTCGTCCGCAACGGGATTACAATGTGCTCTACAGCAAAATGAACATGCCAAGTTCGGACGGCGCCCAGGAGATTGACAAGGACATGTTGTCGTCGAACCGTTTGATCCAAATTTACGAGATGATGTTAACTCGATTTCCTCTATCCGCCGGATCTCTTTTATAGCATTCATGCTCTCACCAACTCCGCACCAACTCATCCTTAGCTCCAGCACTCGGTTTCGCCACTCTCCACACTCAGGTTGGTTCACGTTTCTGAAGACACCAGCTACTCTGATCAAGCTTAGAAATCGTGGATCTTAGAAATCGTGGACTCGTGGTCTACATTCCAGGTATTTATGTTTTCTTTCCCTCTACATTTTGTTATAGAATAGAACTTGTTTTTGCATAACCACTATTATACACTTCTTAAAGAGGTTGTCGTTAAAGATAGCTCTGGCTTGAACGCAGAACCTTCAAAATGCTCACATTTATAATTATAACGAGTTGAACAGTGGTGGCTATGGCTACACAGTCATGGAGTGGTTGTCTGTCTTTTGTTTATCGTTCATCAGGTTGATGCTCTTTTGAGTTTGGCCACTTCATGGCGAGCGATACCTTCTCCTTATTTCGATCCAACGTCATAAACCACACTCTTTCGAAGAGAAAAACCTCTTATTGGTAACAAAGCCATAGTATGTGGAATTGGGGTTCATAACTCCGCACGGATTAAAAAAGGTTTCGATGGGTGCTTAAAAGACTAAGCATAAAAGAGAAAATTGTAAACTCTGGATTTCAACCATAAGTAATAGCAGTCAAGGTAAGAAACATACACCAAGGTACTCCCAGAGAGGCAGAATCTGAAGAAGTTTCATTGTCTGAGCCAAAATCTGAAGAAGCTACATTTTCTCTGAGTACAACCTCTTGATTGGCGGCATCTATGGGAGCCTTGCAGGAAAGTTGTGTCCCTTGTATGAGAAAAACCCCAAGAATCAAAACCATAGAGAACAAAAGGCATATAGTCATAACACTCTACCTGCTTGTTTGCCCACCTCTAGGTATTCCTTTGGTATTCTTTTGAATTCCCAAGAAACCCATTTTCTTTGCAGATGTAACTTCTCTAAAGGCTATATGAAACCCATCGTAAGAGTTTCTAAGCACATATCTGGATGTTGGTTTGTTCTATGGCATTATAAAACACTTTGGAGCTTACTCAAGTTGATCACCCTGACCGCTACTAGAGCTTTAAGCATATAACCACCAAAGTTAGATTCTGACGGCTATAATGAAATGATAATCACCATGCTTTTATTCAAAGCCTTATGAATAAATATATCAAATTTTAAACTTTACCCCTGGTACTAATGCACATGATTAACCAAAGATTCAAGGCCGTGTACATACAAGAACCAAAATTTGAGGATTTCTAGCAATGTACATGATTGATAACAAATTGAAGGTACGAGGACAAAAAATACATTTTAATAGGAGTACCCACACTTACAATTTTAAATTCTTAGCAAATCCATGGACTTTTTCATGCCCCCTTTTTCGATATGAAAATCAGACTGCAAAACCAGTAGCAGCATTGGCAATGTACATACTTAATCAAATATTCAAGGCCTTACCCCAAAAGATTCAAGATCTCCCAACTTAAAAACATGTGATTTGGGGAATTAAACACAGTGAAAACTTACATGATTTGAGACCTCAAAATCATAAGAACATTTTCTAATTCTATCAACATTTCTTTCCTGCAACTACTTGTACCACCGCTTTTCCACACAAACAGGTTGACAAAGCATGTGGTCACGAGAACTCTGTAGAAATAGCGACTAGTTCGATGTAGGTGGGGTAGCCACTGATTATCTGGAGTCTGGAAATCTACAATGAGAATGGGAAAGTTATAGTGACCCAATGGTAGGAATCAACTACATGATACTCTTTCTATCATTATTGGTATACATATGATGATTGCATAACCTCGTTTCAATTTTCATTGTAATTTGTCAATGGATAGATAGAATAATTTCCCAGGAGGTATAATAGGTGCTCCTGGTTGGTTGACTAGACTTCAGGGATCAGCCGCCCTTATATGGGAAATGAAAGACTGCAAGGGTGGCATATTGAATCCTCGTTGATATAAATCTTTCGTGCAAGGGAAAATAGGATATAAACCTCTATTATTGGGTTTGTTGGAAAGGGGACTTATCTCCATAAAGTGTATTTTGATCGCCTCCTGGCATCCATGACATTGTTGTTCATTATAGCTTTAGTTTTCTTGGTCAAGCAAAGAACCAAGCCTAAGGAGACTAAGCGCTTAGTCCGGTTAGTCCACCCTGGAGATGGACACTTCTTTAGTTTTATCAGTCCAGCATATACTAAAAACCTAAATAACATAATGGGGCAGAACTGAATGTGGGGGGAAGAACTGAAAGCGAGAGGATTGGGAATAGAAGGTCGAATGGTGGGAACTGAAAGCGTAATAGGGGTGAAGACCAAAAAGAATAAATAACGTAATGGGAATGGTTCAGAAAGCTTAACGAGGATTGTTTCCTGAAAGCATAATGTGGGTATTGGGAACTATATGGCATGGGTACATAAAGAATAAATAACATAATGGGAATGTAAACTAAAAGCCTAAATAACTTAATGAAATTGATAACTGAAAGCTTGTCAAGGCCTCTTCTATCCCTTTTAAGTACCAATTATATAATTCCATTCAACTTTGCTCTTTTTTTTCTTGTGTAAACCTACTCAGTTCGCATTTCTTTGTTAATTTCTTCGCTACTTTACATGTTCATCATTTTGTACCCTCTAAACCTAATACCATCTTCATATTATGTTATGTTTACGGCAAGAACTTAGACAGGAATATATTACAAGCAGTGATATTTTATTTTTACTTTGCTTTGTGCATATGCTATCAGCATTATTTTATTTTTGATTAAATGATATGTATATGTTGGCAACATGTTACTGGCTAGGGTTAGGGTTGACATTAGTTTTAGTGAATTAGGGTTGATATTAGTTTTTTTTCTTTCTTAATAATCAAAGTAATTTTAGATACAAAGGATTTATAGTGTAGGGGTTATAAATGAATAAAGTAACCCATTAAGACTTCAATTTGATTTTTAAGTAGGTTCAAGTATTTGTAACGCACCAAAATTTGAATTTTATCTTTTATTGAACACAAATATTGGAATGTCATGATGAATGCTTTCTTATTCTATTTATTTAATGTTATGTGAATAAAAATTTTAATAAATTATTTTTATTATTTTGTTAATAGTGTTTAAAATGGAGCCTCAAGGGGGAGAGTTGGATTACAAACTTATTAGACGATCGGGATTGCGTCCACTCCATTACTGTATGATTGGTAATTGCAAGAATAAATATGTAGTTACAACGCTTGATGCATTAAATAAATTCCACCTCGTCTTGATACATTTGATAATGATTAACATATTCACACTAAAAATAATATGATAGTTAATCCTATTATTGTCATAGAAACTACAAACTAGAAATTTCAAAGTAAATATTGTGTCATAATTTTGATGTTACACAAAAGTAATAAATTGAATGAGTTGAATGTAATTTCACATCGGAGCATTATTGCATTCCAATAAAATATTGCAAGTTATGTTTGATCTTGATAGTGCCTTAGTGACAATTTTAAAGTAAACAAAGAATTAATTTAAGATCCTTATATCAAATATAACATCATCATATTTCAACTATGAGAAATCAATATCGATTGTAACATCAACTAAGATATCAATGACATGCGCAACACCAAATTACATTAGCCCCAAGGTTTTGACAAATATGTTTAATTTGAAGGAGTGATGCCCTCATCCTAGAAAAAAATGAAGTGTATAGTTGAAAAGATTGCATTTAGATGCAATTAACATAGAAACTTTATGATGATATAGAGAATAAATTGTTCATATTGGAAAATGTCAATGAAATCCCAACGAAATTTAAAACATGTATTTTCAATGACTCTAACTAAAGACCAGTGTATATACCGGTATAACTAAAAACATTGGTATATAGTGTATATACCGGTATAACTAAAAACATTGGTATATACTTTGATGTATATACCGGTATATACATTGGTGCGAGATATACATCGGTGTTGGTATATACACAGGTGTCAGTATATGCACTAGTGTATATACCTATGTATACATCGGTGTATATACTAAGGACATAATGATACATCGATATGATATATACACCAACTGGTATATACACCAATGTATATATCGGTATAAAGACATTGGTATATACTCTTATGTATATACCGGTATAAATACCAGTGTATACCGGTAGAAAGACATTGGTGTATACTCTGATGTATAAACCAGTATATACACCAGTGTGTACCGGTGTATACACCAGTGTATATACATCGATATATACACTAGTGTATATGTATATATGAGTATATGTGTTGGATATACATTAGTGTATATACCGGTATATACACTGGTGTTGGTATATACACATACCAGTATATACATCAATGTATATACTAGTGTATACATTGGTATATACTCTAATGTATATACCAATATATACATCGATGTATATACCAATATATACAACGATTTTAATACACCAATATACACCAATGTATATATCGGATACATTGGTGCAGGATATACACTTTTGTATATACCGGTATATACAAATATATACATAGCAGTATATACATCGATGTAACATACATCGGTATATACACCTGTGCATATATCCTTATATACATTGGTGCGAGATATACATTGGTGTATATACTAATATATACACTGATGTATGGTATATACACTGGTGTATATACCAACATACATGTGTATATACTGGTATATACACTGATATATACTAAGGACATGACTGGTATATACACCGATGTATATACCAGAATGTAAATGTTACTGGTATATACATCGATGTAGTGTATTGATATATACACCGGTGTATACATTGGTATATACTCGGATGTATATACCGGTATATACATTGGTCTATATATACATCGATTTTGATACACCGGTATATACATTAGTGTACCGGTGTATACATTGGTGGAGGATATACATTGGTGTCGGTATATACCACAATAGGATTTAAACCCAAAATCTGACAACATCCAATGAAAAGAACTTTTTTGTCGGATTACAATGATGAAAAGTATTGTTTTGTCGAATCTGTTTTTGTCGTCTTGAAGCATCGTCGGAAATCCGACACCTATGAAGTTGGTTTTGCGACCATTCGTGTCATCGATTAAGCGACGATACTGTCGTCGGATTTGCGACGTTTATTGTCGAATCTCTGACAAGGTTATAAGTTTTTTTTGCAACTATAACTAGGTTAATATCGTCGGATATTCGACGACAGTTAAATTTGAAAATCTATAAATTACAGAAACATTCTGCCATGTTTGCTATAGAAGCGACAGACGGTTTATGAAAATTATTTATCCTCGACGGGCGGTTTGAGGAATTGTTTTATTCTTCGACGGACAGTTTGTGGAATTGTTTTTTTCTTCGACAAATAGCTTGTGGAATTTTTTTATTCTTCGACAAACCACCCTTTGCGAAAATAGTGATGTGTGGACCTTGATTTTTTAAGATTGTCAATAGTCTTCATTCACGAAGTTTGTGACAAAATGTCAAACAACAATATTCCTGATCCAAACAAGCAAAATCGATAATTACTTGCTAGACTATGGGATGCAGTGAAAATAAGGGGTGATGGGAAATGTTATTGTCCATGTAGTCAATGTAGGGGCTTTAAGAGGAGAAGAATATTGATCGCAACAGCCACAAAACATTGTAGGGAACATGGACACGCTAAGGGGGGGAATGAATATCGTCCATTTGTAAGTTTAGCATTATAAAGTTTTTTATATTTTTTGTTTTGGTAAATGTATGCATTTCTTAATATTTCCTATATTAACTTATATCTATTGATGTATTCATGTAATTATAAAGGAAAGACATCCTACGACATATCGTCCATAGGAAGTGCTTTCAAAACAAGTACCAGAGGAACATGGAGCGCCTATGCTTAATGGAGAACAAGTGAATGATCATATTGAAGAAGATGATTATACTGATAACGTAGTTGAAGATGATGGTACAATTACATTGATACATGATTCATTTAATGTTAGAATGGATGATGACAATAACGTGATAATGAAAATATTGATGTCTTTGATGATGTTCACGATATACATTTTCTTGAGAAGGCATACGAACCCCTTTATGAAGGCTCCAAAACAAATCTTCTCTCTGCTATATTGTTGATAATGACCTTGAAGGTTATGAATGGTCATTCAAACATATCAATCACACAGATGTTAAGGTATGTAAAACAATCCATCACATATTTACGATCGCGATAAAGTTTATCTTTATTCCTCTAATAATTGTATTGTTAATTCATAATTCAAATTAATACGGATGAAGTGTGTTTCATTAATGTTATTTATATATTATATCAACTCTATTTTTATTTTTATTTTTATTTGATGTAGCTTGATAGCTGAATTTTTGTTCTCACCATCAAATATTTTACCTCACACATATCGAGATTTATCTTTAATCATGAAAGAGATTGGAATGCATTATGAAGCAATTCATGCATGCCTCGATGAGCATGTTATATATTATAATCAGCATGAATTTGCAACAGAGTGTCTCGAATGTCATATAAGTAGATATCGAACAGGTCAAGTAACAAAAAATGTGCCTCACAAGGTTCTTCGTTATATTCCTATCATTCCACGTTTGCAACGATTGTTCAAGTACAATAACATAACGCAATTTATGGATTACCATGCAAGGAACAGAAGTCAAGATGATGTTATTTGAATGTCTGCAGATGGTTCTGCATTTAGAGATATGAAGGAAAAGTGTCCTCACTTTAAAGAAGAACCCTGTAATCTGAGGATTTCTTTGGCAGTAGATGGTGTTAATCCATTTGCACTTATGAGATCCATTTACACGGTGTGGCCTATTTTTGTTATCAACAATAACATTCCTCCATGGTTGTCAATAAAAAGGGAGCACATAATGTTGTCGATTATTATTGCAGGTATATTGTGTCTACAAGTGTTTTATTTTTAATGTAGTTGTGACATTTCATTTGTCGTATTTTGTTTTCTAATGTCATATATATATATATAAACCATGCACAAGAGTTATATATATATATATATATATATATATATATATATATATATATATATATATATTGTGCATGGTTTATATATATTAATGGTTCTCATAATTATATATTTTACATGTACTTCAAATCAATCAAGTAAGTTCAAAGTCAAAGATATGAATGTATATATTGAACCTCTTATAGACGAGCTACTGAAGTTATGGAATGACATCAGTATGTATGACATATCTAGACCAATACGACAAAAGCAATTTCAATTCCATGCAATGGTTGTATGGACAATACACAATGCCCTAAGGTTAACCCATTTTTGTGGTTTGTATTTTTAAGTTCCACTTTAATTGCATTTAATTATATGAAGTAGTTAATATAGTTTAATAATTATAATTGACATATATATTCCATATCTCTATATTGTAGGTCTTCAGACAAAGGGAAAATTTGCATGTCTAGTCTATGGTCCTAAGATCAAATCTCGTCGCTCAAAAAGCTTAAGAAAGGAGGTGTTTGATGAGTATAGGCAATTCCTCTCTAAGAATCATAGGTATAGAACAACCGAAAAAAATATTTTCAATGGGAAGCAAGAGGCTGCATTAAAACCACAAAGAATGACACCTCACCTTTGAAAGATGCAATATAATATAAATCGTCAAGCTAGTACATATGGATCATCGTATATGAATTGTTATGTATTTTTTTTTATTGTGTGTTGTTTACTATAGTGGCCATAATTGATTTCTGTAATTTATTTATAAACTAATATTCATGATGTCCGTCATGATCATGAAGGCATTAATGGGCTTCCACGAGGAATGAAAAGTTATCCTATACAATTCAACAGGTTTCCCTACTATGAGCACCTACAAATTGCTCATTTGTTTGATACAATGCATATTGGAAAGAATGTGACTGAAACATTATGGCGACTATTGGAGCTAAGGAGCGAGAAATAAAAAATTGTGAAAGTTTGCAAAGACATTCAAGAAGGCAACGATGCAATGAAAGACATCATTCAATTTCATAGCAACGGAGACCAAATTAATATAAACTCAATTCCATGGATGTTTACGAAGCAACAAAGTAATGTTAAAAAACAAGTCATGCGGAAAATTAAATTTCCCACTGGATTTTGTGCGAATTTGAATAATATCATAACAAAGAAAGGTGATTTTGCGGGGGTTAAAACGCATGATTGGCACATCTTCATGAAGGTAATTATTATTGTTATGTCCATATAATTATTCTTTTTTTTAATTCCATTGCATATTGTTGTTATTTTGTTTGTCTACTCTTTGTTTAAAAAATGATGTGGTTTGTATATTGTTACTGTATGTTCTACCTCTCTCTCTCCCAAACAACTTTGACAACAATGTCAAACAAGTAATATATAATCTTGGGAAATACATGAGGTAACTAGCGATTATTTGCACATGCTTGGTGTTTCTTTAATTCTTCGTATAATTTATATTTGTTTTTTGTGGACTAATTCATGTTATGTAATTTAATGTTTTTTTTGTTAAATATCATTATTGGTTTGTGTCACTTGTAGATGGTTGTCATCTAAAAAAATCCATAAAGAAGATATAAAGTATTGGAGGAGAGAAATTCCTTGTCTCATGTGTGAAATGCACAAGCATCTACCTTCGACATTTTTTAATGCACAAGAACACTACGTCATACACCAAGTTGAGGAGATTGAATTGTGGGGACTTGTGCACTCAAGGTCCATGTGGATGCTTGAGCGGCACTTGAAATTTATGAAGGTTTTGGTTAGACAACGAGCACGTGTTGAGGGTTCTATGATGGAGGGATATATGGTATACCAAAACATGTTGTATATTAGTGAATATTTTCCTAATTTAGCATCAAAGCTCAATTCACGTCGCATTTGTGATCCAAACTCCAATAACAATTTTGAAGAGGAGTACCTGAAGGGGAAAGGTAGATCGAGGAAGGTGAAAGGTAATTATTAATGATCCGGATTTATGCGTGAACGAAATGAAAGAACATATACAGAATCATAATAGCAGACATTTTGCAAATATAACAGAGATACAGTAAACACATATTCTATTAAATGGCGGAAATAGAAAAGACTGTAATACAATTGCTAGAATGGTGGTAGCGATCTCTGAGAAGAGATGTGGCTGCTACGCTCATTCGTGCCAAGCTGAATACAAAATGAGGCCAAAGGGGCCTATTTATAATAAAAATGAGGTGAGAACCCGAAAAGTCCCAAAACGTAACCCTAGAAGATGAACCGTCATAAAGTTTGCGGCCCCACGGTGGTAAGTTGAACAGTCAACTTCCCGGGGTCATAACTTTTGCATACGATCTCCGATTTGGGCGTTCGATAGCTTGTTAGAAAGGTCTCTCTAAGCTTTACAACTTTTGGTTGAGCAAATGCATGCCGATGGCAACCATTTGGCCCCGAATCTCCAAAAAACGTCGTTTAAGGCCTCAAAACGGCCCCGGAAGTTTAGGACTCGAAAAACTGCCGAAAAATAACTAGGAAACTGCCACAATGGACAATTGTTTTGAGCCAGTGGAATAGGTGGGTGGCCACCGATCTCCATCTGGATCAATTAACTAGTGGATGTTAATTAATATAATACATTTGACTATTGACTTTTATCTATATATATCGTACATATTCTATTTGCATATTCAATTTATTGCATCAATTAAGAGTGTAGACTTTGTTCCCCGGATGCGGGTGTCAATCAAGTCCACATGGACATAGGGGATACAGACGAGGCCTTCCACCACCATGCGTGACCTCATCCCCCTGCCATCAATGCATGCCTTCAATACTACGGGAGATGTGGCTGCATCCAGGCATGCAGACAGGACTAGGCCGTCTTTTCAAAGGCCAGTCGCCATAACTCACCCTCTTGGACGCCATAACTCACAGCTGTGCCATTCAATATGGATGACATTGGGTGTTGGGTTGCCGCACTTGAACCTACTCCATCAATTTGCTCCACGCACAGATGCCATTCTCCCTCGCTTTGGTTTGTTACCTTAACACCTCGCTCTGGTCTGTTACCATCTCGTTCTGCTCCATTTGGCTTTGCTCTCAGCTGCTCTCTCGCCATGCCCAGAAGGAAAAGAGGTGTCCCCTGTAGAGGCCATGGTCATGGCGCTCAGGAGGACTGTCACATACCTCTCTCGGCTCAAGCTAGTGGCAATGGTTTCGACCTGAAGATTCCGGAAGAAGTGCAGCAGATTGTCAATGACTGGGAAGATGAACTGTCCAGGGCATTCAACGCAACTGGAAGGATGATGAAGAGATGACAAAACTACTTGATTTTTAAGAACCTGCTCATTCGGCTGGTCCTTCGATTCAATCCCCTGGTTCCTCCACCCTGAGAGCCTTCCGTTCGCCCTCCACTAGTTCCCCAATAAGCTTCACCTTCTACTCCTCCACGCTCCCTTGTTTCCCCAGCCAACATTCATGTTCCTTCTTCTTGCACCATTCCCCCACCGCAGAGCTGACCCTCCACTCTCTCAACTAGCAAGTTCATGTCCAACTCGATCGTGGCAAAAAAGACCGCTCTGCTCCCCACCAAGAAGCCTCATGTAGGTATAATGGAAGAAGACAACACCTCTAGTGACAAGGAAATGGCATCGTCCAAAGAAACTTCAGAGGCCAAGCCAGGCAAGCCTGCTCAGCCATCCTCACTAGGCTATAGCTGCCCCATCGTGGAAGAACCATTTTTCAAACTGTGAACATGTTTTGCTAAGGCTTCATGGCGGTCTGCATGCCAGGAACAAGGTTTTTGAACATGCTTCACCTCGACCACGTGTCGTTTTGCATGGGACGGTCATGTTCTTTGTTTTACTTACTGTTAACTAGTTGGCTCAGTGTCTGTTTTTCTTGAAGAATGATGGAGGCTTTTGTTTATGAACATTTGGGTGGCATGTTTTCCCTTGTGGAGGGAGGGTCCCGGTTTTGTGGACCTGTTTTCCCCCTTGGAGGGAGGGCCCAGTCTTATTTTGAACCTCTATACTTGCTCATCATGAGCAGGTCTGCATGTAAACACTTATGTATCACTATTTTCTTTTTTTTAATAGATTAGCTCTCAACTTACAAAAAAAAAGAGTGTAGACTTTGTTAGAAAATTTACTTATGTCTTAAATTTTAATGTTTATTGTCATCAAGCAGTTGGTCGAGAGTGGGATGCAATTCATTTATACATCACAAACAATATTGACTGGATGAAGGTATGGATTGAACGATGTGAACAATTGGGTCATGGAATATCATGGGAAGGTGTGGCTTCATTGGTAAAAGCAACACATCGCAATGGAGATACAAATCTTACACAAAGAGAAATTGATTTAGCATATGGTTTAAAAGATAAGCAGGCAAGCATATTAATCAACCACTCTAATGCTTTTTTTTGCAAATTACATATTGATGTAAATGTTGTTATTTTCCCTCTATGGCTCCATAAACATGCACTTAATCATAAATATTTAATCATTATGTAATGTTTTTGTGTATTGCTTGTTGTAGGTAAAACACCATAAGGCTATGGCCTGCAATGGTCGTAGATATCGCATCAAAAAGTTGGATGAAACAAAGAAAACATCAGATTGTCGGATATCTATAGTCTTGGAGGTGACCAATGTTTCATTTAGAAGTGACAGACATCCAGGACTCTTAGAAAATCTATACTATGGGTATTTGGAAGATATTCTTCAGTGTGATTTTAAATCCTTCAAGGTAGTTCTGTTCGTTGTCAAATGGTGCAGGTTACGGTTGAATCAATGTGATCCCAATAGAACTATTATTGAACATGATAATGGATTTACCATGGTAAATACAAGGTTGTTTGAGCCAGGAGCGGACCCCTATGTTCTTCCAAGCCAATGTGAATAGGTATTTTACTCTGAGGTTCCAGGTAAAGCGGGTTAGTCATTTGTTGTGAGACACGATCCAAGGGGAAGGTCGGTAAAGTATAACATGGAGGAAGGTAATGAAGAGGGCCTAGAAGAAGAAGACGATGATGAAGATCATGATCCAATGAGTTAGATGATCATGATGATCCAGAAGAAGATGTCCAAGAATTAGTTGAATCAGATGATGTAGCAGACAATGCCCATGAAGATTATATTGACGATGAGATGATGATTGTAACTAACTTAGATGACGATGATGATATGGACAATACTTACAATGTTGACTCTGGATCTGATGATATCGATGATGACTTGGATGAAGAAGATGATGAAGTCTATTGAAGTGTATGAGGTATGTAGTAATTTCTCTACTCTATATATTTTGATTGAATCTTGCAATATAAATATTGAATTTTATTTGTAGTGAAAATTCAATAATTTAATTAGAAATATTATTTTATCTTTTTTTAAAAAAAAAGAGTAACTAACAATAATGAGACCATATATTTACAGATAGGAGAAAAGATGAGGCTAAAATCATCTGTGACAAGTATCCAAATATTTGAATATTATTATATAATTTGATTTGCAAAATCAATTAATTTCATCAAATTGAACATACAAATCTATGATTCATTTGATTGTAGTTGAATATATCATGATCATTTTGGATTTGCAGATATATGATTCTAGCAGATTTTACAGTGGGACGGTTTGTACATATGATACGCAAGAGAATAAATGTAGGTGCAAAGAAAATAATATTTATTTTTGTGAACAATGTGCTTCCACCTACTGGTAAGTTAAATCTTATCAATTTTAATTTGATGCTCAATGTATTTGCACCTAATATTGTTTGGCATTTTATTTTTCAATACTTAATTCCACCGTCTTCATCATCATCATCATGTGTTACGTGGGGCCAACAATGATTTTTTTATGTATGTGTCAACTTGGTATGAAATTTGGCATGATTAGACTAAACGCATGCATTGAGGGTGTGGGAGGGTTTCCAAACTCAAACATCATCGCCATCATCATCATCATCATCATCATCATCATCATCATCATCATCAACAACAACATCATCATCATCGTCATCGTCGTCATCGTCATCATCGTTATTAACATCATCATCAGCGTCATCATCATCATCATCATCATCTTCATCATTTCATATGATATCAACATGGTGATCACCATATTCATCATCATCATCATCATCATTGTCGTCATTATCATCATCAACATCAACATCATCAACAACATCATCATCATCAACAACATCATCGTCATCAACATCATCATCATCATCGTTGTCGTCGTCATCATCCTCATAATCCTCATCATCGTAATATTTGTGAACTAATTCATCGTCATCTTCATTGTCAAACATGTCCATCACTAACAAATCGAGCAACAAAAACCATACCTATAGATTAATTAATGTGCTACATGGGGCCAAGATGATTTTTTTTATGTATGAGTTGGGATGGTGTGAAATTTGGCATGGTTAGACTAAACACATGCATTGACGGTGAGGGAGGGTTTCCAGACTCAAACATCATAATCATCATCAACATCATCGTCGTCATCGTCATTGTCGTTGTCCTCATCAACAACATCATCGATGTCATCATCATCATCATCATCATCTTCATCATTTCATATGAGATCAACATGGTGATCACCATCTTCATCATCGCCGTCGTCGTCGTCATCGTTGTCGTCGTCGTCGTCATCGTCATCGTCATCATCAACATCAACATCATCAACATCATCAACATCATCAACATCATCATGGTGTGGGAGGGTTTCCAGACTCAAACATCATCATCATCATCGTCATTGTTGTCATCATCCTCATCATCATAATATTCGTGAACTAATTCATCTTCATCTTCATTGTCAAACATGTCCGTCACTAACAAATCGAGCAACAAAAAATATACCTATAGATCAATTAATGTGCTACGTGGGGCCAACAATGTTTTTTTTTATGTATGTGCTAGGATTGTGTGAAATTTGGCATGGTTAGACTAGACACATGCATTGGCAGTGTGGGAGGGTTTCTAGACTCAAACATCATCATCGACGTCGTCATCATCATCATCATCATCATCTTCATCATTTCATATGAGATCAACATGGTGATCACCATCTTCATCATCATCATCGTCGTCGTCATCGTCATCATCAACATCATCGTTGTCGTCATCATGGTTTGGGAGGGTTTTTAGACTCAAACATCATCATCATCATTGTCATCGTCATCGTCGTCATTCTCATCATCAACATCATCATCGTCATCATCATGGTTTGGGAGGGTTTTTAGACTCAAACATCATCATCATCATCATCATCGTCGTCGTCGTCGTCATGCTCATCATCAACATCATCATCATCGTTGCCATCGTCGTCGTCATCAACAACATCATCAGCGTCATCGTCGTCGTCATCATCATCATCATCATCATCATCATCATCATCATCATTTCATATGAGATCAACATGGTGATCACCGTCATCATCATCATCATCATCATCATCATCGTCGTCATCATCGTCAACATCAACATCATCAACATCATCATTAACATCATCAACATCATCATCAATATCATCATCATTAACATCATCATCATCAACATCATCATCAATATCATCGTCATTAACATCATCATCATCGACATCATCCTCATCATCATAATATTCGTGAACTAATTCATCGTCATCTTCATTGTCAAACATGACTGTCAGTAACAAATTGAGCAACAAAAACCATACCTATAGATTAATTAATGTACTACGTGGGGCCAACGATGAAATCTTTTATGTATGTATCAGCTTGGTGTGAAATTTGGCATGGTTAGACTAAACACATGCATTGACGACGTGGGAGGGTTTCCAGACTCGGACATCATCATCATCATCATCATCGTCAAAATCATCATCGTCATCAACAACATCATCATCGTCATCGTCGTCGTCGTCGTCATCATCATCATCATCTTCATCATTTCATATGAGATCAACATGGTGATTACCATCTTCATCTTCATCATCGTCATCGTCATCATCATCAACATCATCATCATCATCATCATCATCATCATTGTCGTCATCATCATCATCAACATCAACATCATCAACATTATCAAACGTGTTTGTCACTAACAAATTGAGCAACAAAAACCATACCTATAGATTAATTAATGTGCTATGTGGGGCCAATGATGAAATTCTTTATGTATGTGTTGGGATGATGTGAAATCTGGCATGGTTAGACTAGACACATCCATCGACGGTGTGGGAGTGTTTCCAGACTCAAACATCATCATCATCATCATTGTCGTCGTCGTCATCATCATCAACTTCATCATCATTGTCGTCGTCGTTGCCATCATCGTCATTGTCGTCCTCGTCATCAACAACATCATCAGCGTCATCATTATCATCATCAGCATCATTTCATATGAGATCAACATGGTGATCACCATCATCATCGTCGTCGTCGTCGTCGTTGTCGTCGTCATCAACATCATCATCATCGTCATCAACATCACCATTAACATCATCAACATCATTATCATCGTCATCATCGTCATTGTTGTCGTCGTCATCATCCTCATCATCGTCATCATCATCCTCATCATCATAATATTCGTGAACTAATTCATCGTCATCTTCATTGTCAAACATGTCTGTCACTAACAAATCGAGCAACAATAACCATACGTATAGATTAATTAATGTGCTACGTGGGGCCAACGATGATTTTTTTTATCTATGTGCCGGGATGGTGTGAAATTTGGCATGGTTAGACTAGACACATGCATTGATGGCATGGGAGGGTTTCCAATCTCAAACATCATCACCATTATCATCATCAACATCATTGTCATCGTCATCGTCATCAACAGTATTCTCAGCGTCATCGTCATCATCATCATCTTCATCATTTCATATGAGATCAACATGGTGATCACCATCTTAATCATCATCGTCATCATCATCATCATCAACATCGAGATCATTAACATCATCAACATCATCATCATCATTATCATCATCATCGTCATCATGGTGTGGGAGGGTTTCCAGACTCAAACATCATCATCATCATCAACAACAACAACATCATCATCAACATCATCATCAACATCATCATCATTGTCGTCGTCATCGGCATCAACAGCATCGTCATTGTCGTCGTCGTCGTCATCGTCACCATCTTCATCATTTCATATGAGATCAACATGGTGATCACCATCTTCATCGTCATCATCATCGTCATTGTCATCATCATCAATATCATCATCAACATCATCATCAACATCATCGTCATCAACATCATCATCATCAACAACAACATCATCGTCATCATCATAATATTCGTGAACTAATTCATCGTCATCTTCATTGTCAAACATGATCGTCAGTAACAAATCGAGCAACAAAAGCCATACCTATAAATTAATTAATGTGCCACGTGGTGCCAACGATGATTTTTTTTATGTATGTGTCGGCTTAGTGTGAAATTTGGCATGGTTAGACTAGACACATGCATTGGTAGTGTGGGAGGGTTTCCTGACTCAAACATGATGATGATGATGATGATGATGATCATCAACATCATCATCACCATCATCAACAACATCATCATCACCATCATCATCGTCATCATTGTCATTGTCGTCGTCATTGTCATCAACAACATCATCATCGTCATCATCATCATCATTTCATATGAGATCAACATGGTGATCACCATCTTCATCATCATCATCATCATCATCATCAACATCATCATCCTCATCATCATCGTCATCATCATCATCATCAACATCAACATCATCAACATTGTCAAACATGTTTGTCACTAACAAATCGAGCAATAAAAACCATACCTATAGATTAATTAATGTGCAACGTGGGGCCAATGATGAATTTTTTTTTATGTATGTGTCGGGATAGTGTAAAATTTGGCATGGTTAGACTAGACACATGCATTGACGGTGTGGGATGGTTTCCAGACTCAAACATCATCATCATCATCAACCTCATCATCAACATTGTCATCTTCGTCGTCGTCCTCGTCATCAACATCATCATTAGCGTCATCATCATCATCATCATTTCATATGAGATCAACATGGTGATCACCATCTTCATCGTCATTGTCATCATCGTTGTCGTCGTTGTCGTCATCATCATCAACATCATCAACAACATCATCATCAACATCCTCATCAACATCATCAACATCATCATCAACAACATCATCATCATCATCATCATCATTATCATCATCGCCATCATCATCGTCATCATCCTCATCATCATAATATTAGTGAAATAATTCATTGTCATCTTCATTGTCAAACATGTCTGTCACTAACAAATTGAGCAACAAAAACCATACCCATAGATTAATTAATGCGTTACGTGGGGCTAACAATGGAATTTTTTATGTATGTGCTGGGAGGGAGTGAAATTTGGCATGGTTAGACTAGACACATGCATTGACTGTGTGGGAGGGTTTCTAGACTCAAAACATCATCATCATTTTATTCATCACCATCTTCCTCATTAACATCTTCATCATCAACAACTTCTTCATAATCAATATCATCGTCATCATCACCATCCTCATGACAGTGTTGTGTATGTCAGGGATTGATGATGAACTTCATTCATGTGTCACATGGATCATTTTTCCTTAAGGGGTGCCCAAATAATCTTGGTTTTATTTGCCATATTTATCCATAGTACTTGGCTTTTTATACATATTGATGTGGTGTTTGGAGGATCTTAAATTGAGGGTATTTTTATACATATTTTCCATTACATTAACTACCAAAGACTTACCTTTACCCAAAGTTTTATTATTACCCAAGTTTCACTTACCATTACATCAACTACCAAAGACTTACCTTTACCTAAAGTTTCAAATTTAATTTCAATTACTAGGTGTGGATGTAAGAAATTTGGGCATGGTTAAGGTGGGGAATTTGAGCCTTAAGTTGTAAGAGAGTATTCTAAGCATCTTGGGTCATGAATAATGCCTTAGAAAAGTGTGTTTGACCTCTCAAGGTTGTTCTTTGCCTTTGATTATGGATCTCGATTCCATAAGTAGGTTGTGATAATTAGGTGTGGGTATTGGTCCCATGTGCATGGTCAAGGGAGGAAACCTAGGCCTCATTCCCTAAACAAATATTCTAGTCATTTAGGACCGAGAATGACATCTCAAACCATGACACATCTAGGGTTGAGGGATAGTTGGCCTCCATATGATCAGTTCAAATATGATTAGGAGGTTATCAACACCAAGTATGGTTGTTGAGGTTTTAGATATGGTAGGGAGAAGAAAACTAGGTCTTGGGCCTTAACTATAAGTTAGAGGAATCGAGAGCTATGAATGAGTTCTTAGACCACTACACAACACCTATATAGCGAATATTTGGATTATAGGTTTATGGACACTGTTTGGATGTTTTGAGCAACAAAAATGGTTCTTATGGTATGGAAGTGGTGAAAGGATGAAACCTAGGCCATATGTCTTAAGGTAAGCTTCTAGGGCTTGAGGAGCTTGAACAAAGTATTGGACCACAAAATTTGGCTTCTATTAGATGTATTTTATTCTATGTGGTGGTAGGATCACCATTAGAAGGTTTTAAGCCCCGTATATAGGCCATGAATCCATACATGGTAAATGCAGGAAACCTAGGACTTATGCCCTAAATGTACACACTTGGGGCTTAAGGGACATGAAGAAAGTTACAAACCACCACATAGGACACATCTAGAGGTTCTTTGGCTTCCAAGTGTGGATACATAAGACACTACAAGGTTTTGACAACCATTTATAGATATTAGGGTCGTGTACATGGTTGGGGGAAGGACTCCATGCCTTAATAAAAAAACAAATCTTTTAAGGCTCAAGAACCATGAATACTGCCTCGAATTACCACATGTGGCCTCTCTAGGGTATTTATAGCCTCTAAGTGGAAATATGAGAGCCATTATGAGGTTTTGAGAAATAATTATTTCTCTTAGTGGAAATATTATAGCCATTAATATGTTTTGAGAACCAAGTATAGCTCTCATGACCTTAGAAATGGATAGGGGAGAAAAATTAAAACTTAGGCCCTAAAAGTATCTTATAGGGATCAAGGCCCTTGGAAGACATATCCTACCTCAAAACAAGAACCATATAGGAGTATTTTAATAACAACTTAGATGGGTTGTCAGTCCTTGATCATTTTTAAAGGAGGAAACATTGGACTTGGGCCATAAAGCAAATTATATTGCTTGATATGCAAATCAATATTGCGTTTTGAGATTTAGGGATGGACCTTGAATTCGTAGACATTATTTGAGCGGGAAGACCAACATCTCAAGGCCAAAGATATATTTCTGTCAACGTTTGGAAGCTTATGCGCTTACCCTCTGCAATTTTCATTCCTCGACACGATTTGTGTATTGGCCATTGCATTCGATTTCTCCGATAGGGCTTCATGGCTTCAGTACGGGTGTGATTTATGTTGACGGTGAATTCACGGTGTTCTATGAAGTTTCTCTTCACGGGTTGTCTGCAACTTGTCTTCATGGGCTGCTAAAGGATTTACTTCACCTTTAATATGGTTGCCTGCAATGTCTTTGGTATGTAATTAGGTTAATTGTAGGTAGGTTTGGAGGAATTTTGACATTGTGTTTCAAAGGCAGTGGGGAGGGTAGTTTCAGTTCCATTTGTATGTTCTTTCTATTTGCACTGATGGTGTATATCGGAATCCCATCTTCCTGGGGGCCATTGCAACGGGTGGTGAGTAATTGCTATATGTGGGTGTTATGTTGTGCATGTGGTCGAGATTTCTCTTGTTGCGACAGACATTGTTTTATGGCTTGCTCATGGAACTGGTTTGGAATGTATTTCTCACTATCATTCATTTTTCTAGAAAAAAAATAAAAACTTTCCAATTCCTATTTAATTCCTGTGAAAAACAGTTGATTCGTTTGCTTCATAGTTTCATTCCTTCGATTCGTTTTCTTCATTGTGTTGAAAGGCCATCCTTCGGGCTTGATGTTATTTGCAAATTTGTACATTAGTTGTTAGTTTTTTTGGGGTTTTCTTAACTTCCCTATTATTGGAAATGAGTATTGTTTAGAGGTTGCAATGCATTTCGAATACTGCCTCAAGGACCATGAATACTGCCTCGAATTACCACATGTGGCCTCTCTAGGGTATTTATATCCTCTAAGTGGAAATATGAGAGCCATTATGAGGTTTTGAGAAATAATTATTTCTCTTAGTGGAAATATTATAGCCATTAATATGTTTTGAGAACCAAGTATAGCTCTCATGACCTTAGAAATGGATAGGGGCGAAAAATTAAAACTTAGGCCCTAAAAGTATCTTATAGGGATCAAGGCCCTTGGAAGACATATCCTACCTCAAAACAAGAACCCTATAGGAGTATTTTAATAACAACTTAGATGGGTTGTCGGTCCTTGATCATTTTTAAAGGAGGAAACATTGGACTTGGGCCATAAAGCAATATTATATTGCTTGATATGCAAATCAATATTACGTTTTGAGATTTAGGGATGGACCTTGAATTTGTAGACATTATTTGAGCGGGAAGACCAACATCTCAAGGCCAAAGATATATTTCTGTCAACGTTTGGAAGCTTATGCGCTTACCCTCTGCAATTTTCATTCCTCGACACGATTTGTGTATTGGCCATTGCATTCGATTTCTCCGATAGGGCTTCACGGCTTCAGTACGGGTGTGATTTCTGTTGACGGTGAATTCACGGTGTTCTATGAAGTTTCTCTTCATGGGTTGTCTGCAACTTGTCTTCACGGGCTGCTAAAGGATTTACTTCACCTTTAATATGGTTGCCTGCAATGTCTTCGGTATGTAATTAGGTTAATTGTAGGTAGGTTTGGAGGAATTTTGACATTGTGTTTCAGAGGCAGTGGGGAGGGTAGTTTCAGTTCCATTTGAATGTTCTTTCTATTTGCACTGATGGTGTATATCAGAATCCCATCTTCCTGGAGGCCATTGCAACGGGTGGTGAGTAATTGCTATATGTGGGTGTTTTGTTGTGCATGTGGTCGAGATTTCTCTTGTTGCGACAGACATTGTTTTATGGCTTGCTCATGGAACTAGTTTGGAATGTATTTCTCACTATCATTCATTTTTCTAGAAAAAAAATAAAAACTTTCCAATTCCTATTTAATTCCTGTGAAAAACAGTTGATTCGTTTGCTTCATAGTTTCATTCCTTCAATTCGTTTTCTTCATTGTGTTGAAAGGCCATCCTTCGGGCTTGATGTTATTTGTAAATTTGTACATTAGTTGTTAGTTTTTTTGGGGTTTTCTTAACTTCCCTATTATTGGAAATGAGTATTGTTTAGAGGTTGCAATGCATTTCGAGATAGTTTTTTAAGGTATTTTTTTTAAGAACCACTGTGCATAAAATAAAGAGGGTTTTCAATCCCTAGGTTTAGAGTCAATAAAAATAAAACATAGGTTTTCCAGACCGAGGTTTAGAGTCAATGTGAAAAATGATACAGGGTTTTCCAGTAGGATACCTGGGCAGACTTGTGAGCAAAGAAAGTGTTCTCGGTGACCTTTTCATCATTTTGATGCAAATTTTGTTTTCCCCCACTGTTTACATGATTGTTTTTACGTCATATCCACCCTGTTGGACCTTTTTAATTAGTCTTATTCAATTGTTGGCATTGTTTGCCAGGAATCAAAATACCTCCAAACCTACCTACAATGTCAATGTAGGTGTGTTAGATGCCATGAGGAAGTTTTGGGTAAGTAATATACGAAACACGAGGGTATTGGAGGCCTCATTCTTATTAGCTTCATCTTAAATGTTGACGATCTCAAGAAAGATTTCGGCAATGATGAGTATAATTCCCATAAAATCCACAAAAATAACATAGAGGACTAGTTTGTAATTGAGAATTCATACCTTGTTTGGGGGTTTTCATTGCAATCTTTAGTTGTAGGGTTTTAATTTCCTCTAGTATTTGTAGCGGGATTAAGAGGATTTCCCCCAACCCTCAATCAACAACAATTTTGAATTTATGGGCAAGTTCTATGGTTAAAACAACCTAATCTCTCAATTTGGGCATAATTTGGGCATAATTTATGGGGACGTAGTGCTAAAGAAGACAAATGATTTTCTTGGATTGATGTTTGCAGATATCTAGTTTTCCCACGTCGTCAACCCCTTCCTGTAAGCCACCATTTGATCCATGTTTTTGTAAACTCGATTGCCTTCCATGATCAACCACAATATATATTATAAATTGTCAACTATGGTTTGGTTTACTATTTTTTTCATAATTGCTATTCGCTCTTTTTTTTAAAAACATATGGTACTTTTCAAATCATTTCCTAATGAACGTAGGCCTACATAAATAAACTGGTTTATCATTGCTTTATCTTCACAAAATTTGGGGTGCTCTCCAAATCATTCCCTAATGAAGGAGGATTCATGATAATATCCATTATGGCCATATCTGTGTGGGCATTGGTGGCTCATTGAATTCATGAAGTTATATCGTTAGCCTTGATATAAAATATTCTTGGGATTTTCCAAGAGGATATAATACTTAGTTGTTTAAATATTTTTTTGGGAGACTAGACCACTTTAAAATAATATCAAATCATCATGCAAAATACTTAAATTTTTATCGAAGTAAGATTAGGAAATTGTAGAGGTTTGTGGGGTTTGGTCTATGGTTTGGTCATAGTTCACATATCGTGGCCATAAATGATGTCATAGATTCCATACACTCCATGCCATACTTTTCAAGTGCAAAGTTTACTTCCTCATATTTCAATAGTAAATCAAGAGCCTCTTCCAATCTGCCTATGTAGAAATGGGCCTTGGAACACATCTGCCACCACCATAATTTTGGAAAAATATAAAGAAAATGATTGAATGTATGTTCATCAAGTGAGGGACAACTTCATTTTATATTTCACCATTGAGTAATCCAAGGGGAAAATACCATAAGTCAAGGAGTCAAGAAATAATATAAAAGACTTTAGTTAGGGCTCTTTTAATTTCATTGTGGGATTTTGACACTTTAAACATTGGTTGGGGTTTGAAATTGCACATGTATTGACTGCATGTACTATCTAATGGGGTCATTGATACAAATACCATGGCTGATATAAAATATTAATGTCTAGTTAAGTAAAATTCATAGACTCGATTCTAGTTAAATAAAATTTTGAATACTTGGTTTTAATGCCCAACTATATTAGTAACACAAATATGAGTGTTTGCTAATGAGATTCAAATTTTGGTGTTTGGGAAGGGAGTACCGAAGTAAGGACTTCATCTTGTGACCTATCTTCTTAAAGGATGGTACTTAATTAAGCACATGTAGGTCATAATGTTTGTCCCATGTGAAAGTCACTAAAATTTATAAGTGTGTCAACATGATGTCATAGGATGGTGTTTTTATGGAAAAGAGCTCATTCAAGTTAAGTCAACATGATGGTTGCGATTGACATAGGAACAAAATATACACATTAGTAGGGGAATGCACCTCAATCTCATGAGATCCCTAACCATTGATATGAAATAGATTGATGACAAGGAATCAATTTGTAGTAACAAATTAGCCTTTCATCCATTTAAAGTAAATCACATGACATTGGTCCTTGTGGGTCTAGGTCATCATGGCTTCCTCCGAGAGTTAGCAACTCTAAATATGGTTAAGGGAGTAGATTTGGATTCATAAATGAAGGAGATCATCCTTGTCTTGTAGATCAAATCCCTAAACTATTATCCATTTAGACCATATCGATTCACATACAAAAACAATCAAAAACTCACTTTCAAATCAATCACATCACATTCATGCTTGGAATCAAGCAACTGTATATATAATTAGATAATAATACGGCACAAAGTCTATATTGGTCATCAAAAGGCATGGATATTTCACATTAAGATGTATGGGCTATAAAATACACAAATTGGAGGTCCATCAAAGAATACAAAGAATGTCATGTTATGGAAAGTGGTAATATTTTGTTTGATGTTTCCTAAGAGTTTATATGCACATTTAAAATGTAATATAACTTGTTTTGGAATATATATATATATATATAACCCATGGATACTTTCCCACAATAGTGGATAGTGTTTATACACTTCATATAAGTCCCACTCATATTTTCCTGGCCAAATTGGGGGTTGGCTTCAGCTCTAACACTCGGACAGAGTTGGTGGCTCTCTGGTCACTTCTGTATTTTACAACCTCTCTAGGTTTAACCTTTCTCATGGTATCGGGGGACTCACAAGTGGTGATAAATTGGGCAAATACAAAGGCTACTCTGAATGTGTTATATCTGGTTCACTGGTGTGAACGTATTGTAGCATTAAAATCCTCTTTTTTCTCTTTAAATTTCTCGGAAATTTACAGAGAACACAATTCGAGTGTTGATGCTTTATCCAAAGAATCTATTTTCCTTGATATGGGGATTCTATCATATTTTGAAATTTTAGATGGAGAGATGATCAGAAGCAATACTATCCAGTTGTTTGATGGACGAGTATGCTCCACATGCTGGCTCTTCTCATCTTTCATGTAAGATTGATTTTTTTATGGTATGAGCTTATTTATGGATTCCTTTCTGATCTTTTTGGCATCACTTTGTTTAGTTGGAGGGGTCTCCACTTGCCCCTCAAGAGATTCTCTGGATAAACTGACAGGACCCTCATTGTTTTCTTAGTTTATGAGTTGAGATCTTTATCGATCAAAAGATTCGATTTTGCTTTGACAAGCTAGGGCCTATCTCCCCAAGTACTTCTCTGATGGTCATAGTCTTAACTGTTATATCTCAATATTTTGTATCTTTAGCATGGTATTGTAGGTGGCATGGGACTACTTGGTGGCTTACATTGAGGCTTGTGCTTGACTTGAGGTTGTTTGGGTTCATTTGTATCTTGAAGATGAACTTGTAATTGTAATTGCCTTTATGCAACAAGGGAGGAAGGTTATAAGGTTTGTGAGAGGCATTACCTAGAGAAGACTTGAATTGCTAGGGTTTCAGTCACTGTGTGGGAAGGACCCAGGCCTTCTAGCTCTTTATGTTGATTCTAACTTGTCATGGAGCCTTTGGTGTGGCTAAGCTTTGCTAGATAGCTTGGTGGGATATCTTTCTAGGCATTTGTATCGTTGGTTAGCGTTTGTCATCACTAGTGGATGGCCTAGCTAGGGTTTGGAGAGCATTGGAGAGTCCTAGCTTGTGATAAGCTTGAAGGACTAGCTTTTACCAACTTGGGATAAGCTATTGGTATGTACTTGTAACTTCATTTTAATTTATATAGGAAGAGTGCTTTGCTGTTCAAAATTTGTGCACTCACAAATCAGATTTTCAGCTTATTAAGGTTGTTTAGTATGCAGATTTGTCATAAACAACCGGTTGGTTTTGTCTGGTGATTTGACAAACATACAGAAGCTGAGTGGTATAGTTATTACTGTAATAAATATGATGTAATTAAGTAGTTTTCAAATATGTTATATGTTTGTATCTGTACCCTAAGGGTTGGAAACATAGTTCTCTTGAGGTACAATTGTTCATTGTTTATTTTCTTAAGTTGTTTTGTGTATTTGGTTGGACAAAAGTGAAATATATATTGTTGTACTTCATATTTTAGATTCATTCATAAGGATGAAAGCTCACCCAAATATATTCCGGGAACCTCAAGTTTGAGGTGAAGTTTTTGAATTTGCATTAAGAAACAACTCTAAAAATTTCCACATGGTATTAAAGCTGATTTGACTGGGATTGCTCTCTTGGTGAAGAGGAGTTAGGTGTTTCAGTTGTTTCATACCTGGGAGAGGTGCTTGACCTATTAGAGGTTGGGTGTGAGCTACTATTATGCTTTGGAAGAAGTGTTTGGACCCTATAAAGGTTTCCCTACTTAATTTGATTGCTGATTTTGCGTTTAGGTTGCTTCCGATTTGTAGGGATTATTACTTTGGGTCAGAAAATTTGATCACTCACATTGTAGAGAAGAATACTGGAAACCATATATATGATGTTTTGAGTGTATTATACCAGAGTGTGAGTGTCCCTGGGAAGTTGCTCTTGAGAAACAAGCTTTCAACCATTTGTATGAGTGACATAGATACAATGGTTAGCTACTTGGCTAGGATCACAGTGTTGAAAGATCACAAGGCTGCCATAGGGACAAAAGAGAAGGATGAGAAGCTGGTGTCGATTATGTTGAACTGGTTTGATTCCTCTTTTAAAGTTTTTGTCTAAGGTGTTCGTGCTCATGAAGATTTACGTACCAACAAGCTTTGGAGTAAGCTAAACTCTCGACCATTTGCACCCAAAAGTAGGAAACAGTGGCAAGGGTAGAAAGGGAGGTGACGAGCAATGCAACTCTCGGGGATATTCCAAATTTAGTTATAAATCGCGTGTCTCTATTAGAAATAGAAACTGCAATAGATTGTAGATTGGATCACAGCTAAAACTTTGGCTGTTAAAAGAAATTTTAACCCATTTCCAAATGGATCACAAAATCTCATTTTAATTCATTTCTTAGTATGTTGATTATTCAGTATAATACATCCAACTTCTAAAGAGTGCCTAACTAAAATCAAGACTAGTTTGATTTTCCTAAAAGACTGAGTGTGCAATAAAAATCTAATATTTGGAAATACCATCACAAACTAGAATGATAATCAACAATTGCATACCTCAATTTTTCGTCGTTTTGCTTCAAAAAGCCTTTCCTTTTCTTCCTCCTGGACATAAAGATATACGAGTGTTAGGATTCAGGAACATAACTTTTAAAACATAATATTAATATGAAGGAGACTTCATCCGATTTCAAATATTGTCGAATATCCATTAAATCCGACATATATGCTACACTATCGACAACTTCAATTCATTTGTTATATGACTTTAGTCATGTCTACAAGGAACATAATATGAGTGCAGACCGTTTATCCAAGGAAGCATTGAATATGAAGGCTGGCCTCCTCTCCTTCTCGTAACATTTAGAAGGAGAAATCATTGAGGAATGCATGATACAGTTCTTTTAAGAGCTTTTTGATTTATGTGGCATAGTCTTTTTTGGTTCTTTCGGCTATGGGATACATTAGCATCTTTCTTGTTTTAGTTGGGGATATACATTTTGTTTTCATCCCCTTAGGGGTATGTTTTATCCACTCTCCACCCTCGATGCCTCCTTGGATAAGCTGTTTGGGCTCCTTATGTTCTCCGTGTGGTATTGCTACTTTAGTCATCTTGGGATTGTGGGTTCCGTCCCTCCCCTTGGGAATTTTTTTGATACTTATGATCTCCACTAGCGTTTGGAATGACTTATTGTCAGGACTATGTACAAGTTACCTTTGATTCACTATTGAATATCGAGGAACATCTATTTTTTTCTGAAAAAAAAAGTTACAAAATCTTAGCAAATGATTTTATTATATATATTGAGATCCGTAAACTGGGTATTTAATATTTTGGGTGAGGAAACAAAATAAATTAAAAAAGGTACACCTACAAATTTTGTAAAAAATGTAGTTTGTATTTTGAGATAAATTGGTTGAAGCATTTGCTATGGAACCACTTGATATCTATCTCGTGTTAAATGACTATGTGATGAACTATTATACTAGGGGATTATTGATATTATTCACGATAATGATATCACTATTATGTCATGCTTATAAGTCTATCTATTTTGCTTCTTCTTTTTTTTCTTTTTCTTTTTTTTCTTCGGCCATGGTGCAGGTAGAACCAAACAGGTATTTGTCAGACCTGTCTTCCTCGAGCAAGGGGAGTTTTGGAAGGCTAGAGGAAAGTGAGACATCCAGTAGGTCTATAAGGGCTAGATCAACCAGATGTCAGAAGATTAGAAGAAAATTCAATAAACGCACTGAATTTTTTCTCGCATGAGGGGGGGTCATGTTCCTATGATGATAAGAAAATAGGAGACATCGAGGTGCCCTTAAGGTACAAACATCTAATGAAACAATGGGTACCTAGGGATCTTCCTCAAGCCAACACTGATTTTTGTGTGAGATGATATATAGAATTGCATTGTCGTCATTACATGGATTGGGGTTGTTTTGCATGGATGACATAAAGGTCAGTTACGATAGATGTACATAATTGATGGAGTATCTTGGACCCTCTTACAACTACAATGATTGGATGCGCTTGGTCCAATATAAATGAAGTATGCATAGATATGGGTTGTCAGAAAATTATTTACAATTGAAAGACAAAGATCAAATAAAGGAACATCATTGTACATTAACGGAAGGCCAAAGAAAACTGAGAATATTGCGGGGTTTATAAATAGTACACAACTAAGGTACACTTAAGCAACCAAACTGCATATTTGAGGGGCATGAAGGAAGTCATGTCTTTGTATGTGCCATTAAATCAATAGCTGCTGGGGAAGAGCTGCTTATTAATTACAATTTGAATCGAGTAGATACAAACACGGTTACTATGGATGTGGTACATCCAACAACTTACCCAACCTTTTATTAATTATTCTAACATCTTTAGGATTGTTCGTTAGTAGATAATTATAATTTTTTTATTAAATTTACTATGTTGACTTCGCAGGGAGGTGATGGGGGGCGCATCACCCCAGTAGTTGGTGAGAGGAGTACACCATCCACGAGGCAATGGGTATAAGTCAAAATGTTATGTTATTAAATTGTTTTAGTGAGTATTTTGGATTCGTTAGGTAATTTTCAGTATGTTTTTGATGCAAAGTTCTGTCAGGGGCACCTCCCTCACAGTAGATGTTACTAGACCTACCTTGAGGCGATAGGTATACATCGATATTGCCATTGTAAAAATTTAATATGTACAAACAGTTATTCAATAGTATATTCGTTTCTTTTATATAATCTTAACTATATTTCATGCAGAGTGTTGATCGGGGAAGCCACCCGACTCTTGATCAGACGACCATAGCCTCAGGGCAATAGGTAAACCTGAATGTAGTTCTACATTTTAAATACTTCAAAATTGTACACATATATAACATCTAGCATAATGTTGATTTTGTTATGTATTTTTTTCATTTTTATGATTGCATTCATTATGATAATGTTGTCTACTTTTTTTGCAGGTGGATGACCAGGGAAAGTACCCAGCCGTTGATCAGATGACTGCAGCCTCATGGCAATAGGTAAACCTGAATGTAATTCTACATTTTAAATACTTCAAAATTGTACACATATATAACATATAGCATAAAGTTTATTTTGTTATGTATTTTTTTGTTTTTATGATTGCGTTCATTATGATAATGTTGTCTACTTTTTTTGTAGGTGGATGATCGGGGAAAGTCCCCAGCTGTTGATCAGACCACACCGTCGTCTAGGCATCTGGTAAACCTAGATGTGATTCTAGGAATCTATCATGATAGATAATTTTTGTTAATATAATTTTTTGCTAAGACTATTGCTTCAACAATTAAGCAATGCTGTATATATTTTTTTTGCAGACAAATGATTCGGTTTATGAAACAATAACACATCAGTCCATAGAGTTTGATGTCTATGAGTTGTTGAATAATGCGACATTAGTTCTTCTATAGACTCGGTGAAGGTCCTAGAGAAGACCTTGAAAAAAATTAATGTGGATCTGCTTGTCTGGCATTCACAATTCTGCAGATAGACGAGACCAAAGCAAAGGTTCAAGTGTTGATCCAAAGATCTCAGGCCTTGAAAGTAAGTTTTGGAATCATAATGTGAATTCATTTAGAACTTTATAATTGTATATGATAGTGAACTTATAATTGAATGGTTTGTATTTACAGGAAATTATGCAACTAGACACTGGTGGTGAAGGCGGTGTTGGGCCAAGTGAGCAAACCACTCCACGTACACCACATACTACATCCATGTTGTCAACTGAATAGTCGAAAACACATTCCGTGACACGTTTTGCAGAGGGTCCAGCCGATGCTAAGAGATGCACAACAGATCGTGCAGAAGAAAGGGTGGAGGCAGTGTCTAATACTAATGTTGATGCTGAAGCAACATTTCCTGGATCTTCCCGTTTCACTAGTACGGGTTCAATAGTGACAACATTTTTGGTGAACGAGGAACTCGTTCGAATAAAGATAGAGAAGATTCCGGGTAATTATAGATTGTTCAATTTAGTTTTTATAATTTGTTTCTAATATACCGATTTTTTTTAAACTAATAATGGCATGATTGTTTTGCAGAAAATGATGTATTTTATAAAAATCTAAATGATTTGACCTTGGATATCTTCGGGCCCACCATCCGCACAAGGTGAGACATGCAGACAAAAGATTTAAATGATGAGTTCACTAATCGGTTGGTTGGCCTGTTCAACAAAGATACCTTCGTTACAACGAAGGTCCTAAAGAAGGCTGGACAACATATGAAGATTGTCCAAGACCAATATAGGGTTAACCTCGGAAAGAACTCTAGGTATGAGTGCCTTCCGATGACTCCATCAAGGGAGTGGAAAGCCCTAGTGGAATATGGAAAAGAGGGCTCTGAGAAAAGCAGGAAAGATACCACTAGGCACAGGGAGGTATGTAATACATTCCACAATGCAATGGTAAGCCTTATTATTATTAATGTTTATATCGAATTTGGAACATCGACTAACTTAATTCAACACTTGATTAGGCTGTCAGACACATCAAAGGCCACAAAGACAAAACTGGATAAAATTGGCCAACACAAGCTTGGGCCTGGTGGTTATTCGAGTTTGGCGGCACGATTTGTAAGTATCGAAAACCCGATACTGCATCCAAATAATAAATAGAAAATTATTTTCGTTTTAATCCAACGCAAAATGTAAAATTAATGACGTTATGCAAATATGCAGGCCGAACGATTCAAAGAAGTGCCCACTCAAGAAGAATTGAAGCTTGGCTTCTAACACGACTTTGAAGTTGTTGTTGAACGCCGAAAAAGCTTGTTTGGGCATACATAGTCTTCTCGTGATTCATCTGGTGCACATGTATATAAAAACTATATAGTTTATTGAAAATTTATTAATTCCCATGCAATGTATTCATTATAAACAATTAACATAAACTATTTATTTTGTTTTGAGCAAGAAAGTAATGATCCCATTAATGTCGATGATGTACACCAACCAGTCGAAGATCATGCTTCGATTCTTGGTAATGAATTTATTAATATGCTACTTTTTTGTATAGATAATTGTAGAAGATGAACATTAATTTACTTCTCCATAATTCAACTACAGAGCTTGTAGATGCAGGTAACACTGTACAGGTTGAGCCTGGACAGGATAATAAAGAACATGATGTGCCCACGCCAGGTAAAAAAACACCTTTGTAATTTTTTTTAAATGGATTACTTGTAATTTTAAAAACAAAAATATATTAATGCAACATTTTCACATTATTGTAGCAATTTTGAGCTCCTTGCCGCAAGATCAACGTGGCGAGCAATCTACTAAGGAGACCGATCAACAATTCCGGAAGATGCACTTCTTATTCATTATGTAGAGAGAAGAAAAGTAAAAAAGAAGTGACTGAAGAAATTTTGAGTAATTCTTTTTTATAACATAATGTCGTGCATGGTTTTTTCCGCTATTTAATGAAGAATGGTTTAATGAATGGTTTTATCGGCTATTGACTGAATAAATGGTTTAATGAATGTTTTTTCAGCCATTGCATGAATGAATGTGTTTTTCTTTCTTCCAGTTATTGAATGAATTGATTTGCACTAAATTTTTATTTGCAAGTAGATGCATTGGGTTTGGGGAATTGAGAGTGAGGGGGGNCTCAATGAATGGCAAGGAATTATACATTAAAAACAATTATTTCTATAATTGTAGTGTTTAAATTTTACTATTGTTATTTGACTCATCCATTGGAACTTGTTACAGATAGCCTTGGGAAACATTTTCATATTTCAGAGGCAAAATTGGTGTTTTGATGTGATCTATGGCCTTATATACATAGTGTTGTGGTTCTCCATGTTTCCTCAGGTGATCTCTTATTACCAATTATTTTACTTGAATAATATTGTAATTTACATTGTTAAATTAAAAATGTTCATTAACAGTAAAATGTTCATTAATATTGTTGTTTTTAATCATTGAGACAAACTACTGAAACTGTATTTTTTAGCTTCGTTTTGTTATTTTCATAAATATGGAAATATTTATTTGATGGGTCCTAACATGAAATTATTGCAACGGGAATATATTTGTAGTATGTTGAAAGATGTTTTGAAAGGTAAAGCAAAAGAAGACAGTGCGAAGCTCCACAAATCAAGGTAAGTTGTACCAAAAAAATTATAAATAGTATCGGCAACATATTCCTAATTCTCATACATATTTTGCTTCCGATAATTTGATTTGTATTCCATACTTGCTCAATTTGTACCATTTTTTGTTCCCTATAATTTTTACTTGCTTGAATTGATAATAGAAAATATCAAATATGCTTAGAAATTATCAAATATGCTTAGAAGTCCAAAAACACGGAGAACATGTTTTGTTGGTTGAAAATGTTAGGTTCCTTGTTGTCGGTTTTGAATGGTTTTCATTGTAACACAATCGTTGTCAAAATAATCGATACGTTTTTCACATCTAATTAGATTGCAGATACAAACCTAGGGTTTCCCAAGATCTCTATATATGGTCAAAAGTGATCATATAAAAGAGATGCGAATTTTCCTTGATCTATATAGCCAGAGGTTGTAAAGTTACTTTATGTATTTGTTGATTGTTCTTCATCCACGTAATCACCAACATGGAATCTCTATAGACCTGAAGTCAATGAAGACCTTTTGTCTCAACAACCATCAATAAAGATCTAAGATCAATTATTCTACATAATTGTTAGAACCATTACCTAGACCTGCCTTAAACTTGAAGTATTGTCTATCATTTAGAATAGAAGATCACCCAGGAAACTGATATTCTTATCACCTTTTTGGTCCCATAAAAGAATCCTCGATCTATTTTTTTTGTCAATTTGAAGCTCCCTAACCGAGCAAGGGACTTTATTAGGAGTCTTTCTTAACAGGTTGAAATATAGCCAAAGTCCATGTAGAAACCCAGACTATAGGGATGTGCAAATTGTCAAATAAAATAGCATTATGATAAAGTCAGATGCCCCAAAGAGCAAGGAAAGGGAATATCCCTATTCTTGTTGATGTTTTTCTTCTAAAACCAAACCTACAAACCTAACCATTGAGCAATGTCCCTCCATATTTGAAGTGCAATAGGACATAATATTTTCCTCACAATTTCTATAGAGGATATAATAGCTAGGTCTGTCAATGCACCTTTTTTGTAGCAAATCCTATGTAAACACTTTATCATTCATTCTAGCCACATATGTAAAAGAGATTTTTTAAGGGATTTAAGCTTTTATAACTTAGACTACTACCACTTAGGATCCTGTTGTGTCCTAATACTCATAAAACTATAACCCTAACAATATATATATCTCCCCCCATTCTTATTCAAATACCATCTTAGCTTGTCAGTGTCATCATTAATTTTGATATGACCTTTCTTAGTTCCTCCTTGACTAAATTCAGAATAAGGAGTTGATCCCACAAACACATATGGAATAGTTTCCCTTTTAAAGAAACCTTCCTTCTAGATAAGAGGAAATAGGAACCTATTTTGATTAAAAACTTTCTTCATATGAATTACATTTCTATTAAAGACATGCCATACTTAAGAGTATCTTGTCTAGAAACCTTCCCCTTCTCCAACTATAAAATTGACAATAAATCTAAAGATAACAATAGCATAGTTAAAGACAATTACACTATAGCAAGTGACATGAACAATACATAACAAGGTTAAATAAACCAACACAACAAAGAACATTTCATTTTTCCATCACAAAAGTTAATAAATCCGAATTGGTGAATTCACTTGTGAGTTGGCTGAGTGTTGATAGATCATATTGATATCATAGTGGTGTATCCTCAGTAGGTGCATGTTGAAACAAATAAACAAAGGGAAAGGATTTGAAAATCACAAGTTTAGAAGAATTCACATCGATCAATGAGCAAATTTAGGAAGAGAATCAATAGTCGAGGTAGAAGTTGCAGTAGTTAGAGAAGAAGATTGAATACTTGTAGTGTGAACTCTAGTTCTAATATTTATTATCTTTATTGTGATATATTTGAGGGTGGAACCCATGTGCAACGCTCATTCATTTCCACATAATATTAAATATTTTCTAACATGGGAAATATCAGAATTTGAGGGTATGTTAGAGAAAACTATAGCTGAAGAAACTGTTTTTTACAAAACTAGAAAAATACAAGGCAACTATGAAGTCAGTAGGAGATGTTCAAGCTCAAGAAATTTTGGAGTGTGTTGTTGACTGTTTGGTTTCAAAGAGATGTGTAACATTTCAAGATTGTTTATCTTGGGTGAGAGGAATTTAAATTCTTTACATAGTGTATATTTGTTCCAACTTACATCTTGTCTCTTGTCTTCAATTAATTTCAAAGTTATTTTTTGAACTTGATTGGGTTTTAAAAATCTTAACAATTTTGATTTTGGAATTGACATGGGTTTGGGGAATATTTTTTAGGTTGTGTGAAGTATCTTAATTACACATTCCCTAAGAATTCAATGACAAATTGATGTGCACCATCATGGTTTTCTCCAAATCATTTTCCAAATGCCCTAGAGTTTAATTCCAATGATCCTAATAACATGTTGTTAGTTGTTGCAAAATCAGTTTTATGATCTAATACATATGGCATTCAAATTCCCAAATGGGATTCTAATTCAAAGTATTTAGCAGAGGCATTTGATATAATGCAAATTTTAGTTTTTAAGCCAAAGAAAGTGGTGAAGATTGTGATAGATGATAAGGATACAAATATGCATCCTTTGACAATTAATGGTACCGCAGTGATTGATAACCTAATTAGAATGATAGAAAGTGTATTTAAAAATATGAATTTTGTAATGACATATTTCCCATGATGTCTAAATACTTCTTGAAGATACTCTTAGGTATTCCATTGAAAACATCGACATATATGTACATTGAATTCCTGTTATTAACCATTGCACCAAAATGAGTAATATCATGGTCTACTATAGTCAAGAAAAATATTTAGATTCTAGTAGATTCGTCATTGCCTTCTAGGTTGTCATATTGTTTTGACATATTCTCAAGGTCCTAAGAGAGACATAAATGAGAGAATCAATATCCTCACATAGTAATTAATACTTGAGAATAAGAGATAGGAAATAAATGTTTGTAATCTTATGCATAATTTTCTCATAGATGTTGTCCTTTTACACAATGAAAGTGTGTCTCACCCCTCCCATACCCGAGCTTCTCATCACTTGGCATGGGTAGGATTGTGCCTATAGAAATTCACATGAACTTCACATTCTAAGAGGGAGAATGATTTGATGCCCCTAAAAGGTATGATTGATATGTGAATTAGGAAGACATGTGTTCAATTATAGTTTACCAAGAAGAATGAGAAATTGTCCATCTATTTGATACACATCATCATCAAACATAGAAATAATTTGTTATTTCTTGGATAGATTTAACATATGATGGATTCAAGTTGGTCCCAAAACCACTCTAGTTGCCTTCATTTGTTCCCCACATAGAAATATTAGAGTTTCTACCTATATACATTCACTCTATGCCAAGTATGCATGTCATATCCTCATAAACATAGGTTTTATATTAAGGATTATTTTCCTTTACAATTGGCACCTCTCCAAATCCATATCCCTTCTAATTCCTTGCATGTTATCCCTTGATTTGATGGTAAAAACTACTCATTGGTCAAATCCTAAGGTATAGATCCATCCTACCTGTAAACACTAGTGTTTTAATTTATCCTCTCTACTTTAGGTAATCCAACTCAATGATCTTTGCTCCATGGATAAAACATGTTTCCTTATAATGGGCATGGCCAAAATTGGTCAAATGTAAAAGAATAATCACGGCCAACCTATGCTCTACTCAAATCTATGACAAACAAAAGCAACTTCTCCATTTTTATTTTCTCCCCCTGAAACCACTTCATTAAAGTTAGCTATGCAAGGAAACTTTGATCACAATGTCCCTTAGCCATTTCATACTAGGCATGGAATTGCTTGGTGATTGTAGTACTCTCATCTAATGTCATTATGCTGGCCTTTGGTATTGTATTTGTGTTTTGGTATTGCACCCTCTTTGAAAGATTAGTTGTAAGTATGTTTTTGAAATAATGTGATGTAAATAAAGCTCTATGTTTTTTAAATTACAACAAGCTATACATTATCTTAGTTACTAACTTGCTAGGATTTCCCATTTTTCTTTTAGTGAAGTATTTCATTAAATAACCTTAAAAGAATATTTCCTCATTATTACAAATATTTGATATTGAATATATAATAACCCCCGAAAAATTTGCATATACACAAGCACAACTTGATATTAAATTATAACAAGCTTTACTTTATCTTAGTTGCTAACTTGCTAGGATTTTTGTTTTTTTATTTTAGTGAAGTATTTCATTAAATAACCTTAAAGAAGATTTCCTCATTATTACAAATATTAAATATATAATAACCCCCAAAAAATTTGCATACACTAGCACAACTTGATCTTAGTTGTTAACTTGCTAGCTGATAGTTATAGTGGTTTTTTATGTTCATGCCTTTGCCATCGCTATCGTTAAATTTTTGAATTGATCTTAGTTATTAATCGATGGTTTATAATTGTTGTTAATGTATATGCATATCTCTATGTATAGAGAGCTTCAAGTTGGTATGTTGTCTGTTTGTTGCATTTCTATTTTTGGTTTGATTAAGAAGCCTTGATAGATACCATCCATAGCATTTTTGGGGTTCATAGTTTTACCTATGTTTGTGAAAATTGATTAAATAGATTTAAGCTAAGCCAAGATAATTTCATTTATGTCCAACGAATCACAAATGGATATTTGTAGAATGCAACGGTAGGATGTCTATTGAAGTTTGAGTTGTTTAATTCTGGATTATTTAAAATATTTTCCTGCCTTGAATATCTCACAAGCACAAAGACATTTATAACATAGTGAAGTATACTTCTGTTTTATGATGTGGTCACGGAGAGTGGTATTGGGCGTCCTCATTCGCTTTGCATATGGGGAAAATCCAATGTCTGTAATAGTGGCACAAGAAAATATGGCACCCACAAAAAGGGTTAATTTTTTTATTATATAAATTTATACAAGAACGTCAGTTTCTCGACATATTTGGAGTGACATCTGTTGTCGAATATCCATCCAATCCGATGACTCTGCTACACCACCGACATCTACAGGTCGTCGGAATTCTAACTCCTAGGACATGACATCCGACTAAGATTTAATAAAACCAACGACTTCAAGGTGTTGGATGGAAGTGATAATCGTCGGTTGTTCGACGTCTCGTCGTCGGAAATTTGACACCTAATTGAAGTTAAACTTGCCCAATTTATGATAATATGCTGTCAAAATATCGACGGGGTTTGAAATGGTGTCGAATAACTGACGAATTCCCATTGACGCCAAAAAAATGTTGTTGTCGAATAATATACACGTGTTTGTCAAATTTCAGACATCAAAGTTGTTGGATTTCATGCTAAAATTCACTTGTGACACTGGTGGATGGTATATACATATACACCAGTTTATACATCGATGTATATACCGATATATACATTGATATATACTAAGGACATTGGTATATACCGACTGGTATATACATCGGTGTATATACCAGAATGTAAATGGTACCCGTATATGCATCTGTGTATATACTGATGTAGTGTATCGCTATATACACAGGTGTATATACCTATATATACATCAGAGTATTCTGGTATATACACTGGTGTATATACCTGTATATACATCAAAGTATTATAGTATATACAACGGTGTATATCGGTACTAGTGTATGGTATATACATTGATGTATATACACCGATGTATATACAAAATTCCTTCCGTATATGCGTGCGCATATACGAAAGGGCACATATACGGAAATCACTTCTTTATATAAATGAACATATTTGGAAACATGAACACATGAGGGCACAACATGATTCAAATTTTAATTCAGTATCACAACAAATACAGTTTCCAAAATAATATACATTGTTTGCAATGATTCTTAAATACAAAAGTATGTGACAATATATAACAATATATGTGAGTAGCATATGATTGCTCAATGATCATCTTGTACAACATGGAGGAAGTGAAAAATAACAACAATGTATCACTTCAACTGTTCATTGTTTTGTAAACTCGCATCTTCTTATTAAGAAACATCCATTGGTTGGTACGTTTGGATCATTGGTAAAAGTACCTGTATCATATCTTAAAGGTGTTTGATGTTATTCAACCATTGTTACATGTGAAATACCCACATATAATGTGCTACAATTATGTAACTTTATGGGAATTAGTGTGCTACCTCTATTTTGAGTGAAAGAGTTACCCTCCACAATATGCTCATTAAATAGTCGAAGTTGACAACTTTGAAAATGGCGAGATGTGGATCCCTCAACTGCAACAATAAATAATGAAATATTTATTAGTATAGATGACTGCAACAAAGAATAATATATTTATTAGTCGAGATTCAAGATAATTGTATATCATATTTAATGTAAAACAAAACATAATATTAAATTTACATACCAATGTTGTGTGTAGGAGAAGGTTGCACTAAACCGTATGCATGATCCATGTTCCTTTGTCTTTGAGAAGATATCTCGACTGCAACAATAAAGAATAAAATATGTATTAGTCGAGATTCAAGATAATCATATATTGTATTTCATGTAAACCATTACATAATATGAAATGTCCATACCAATGTTGTGTGCATGAGAAGGTTTCTCCACAATCGTTTGTCTTCGAGAAGATATCTCCAACTGATCTTCCATGCTTTTTTTCTTTGCACGAACCCGTCCAACCCTTTGAAATTGTTGTTGATCTTTTCCTGATTTTTTCTCACAACGATATTGTCTTTTTTATTGTTTGGGCTCAAAAAACTGCATTGTCTCTTGGTAGTGATCTTGGATGGAGTTATAGTACCAAAACACATTTGATTGAACTATTGATGTGCATTGACAACCACGTTATTCAATGCATATGCTTGCTACAAATTTGTGGATCTTATGGATAATAAATCCCTCAATTCTTCATGGGTTGTTGACATAACAAATTTAATTTCATCAACCTTGGGTAACGCACTCTCTGGTCTTACAATACTTGTTTCACTATGGTAGTTAATATTAGGAGAAAAAGCGAAGCATGGTGGAAACTTTGTTTCATTTTCTAGGCTCGAAAGAGTTGTTACATTTAAATCAACTAAAATTATAGGCCTTTCGGTAATAGAATTGGAGGCATTTGTTAATCTATTGTCGCCCAAAATAGTGTTAGTGACTAACATCTCAACTTTTAATACATGTCTACATACATTTCCATTCAGTTCCCACTTACAATTACATGAGTGTTTATTTGACCCTTTATATACGACTTTATACCAAGTATTTTGAGTATCATTATTTTGGCTACGGACCCAATATTCCTCGTGACTTTGTTCATTAGCAACACGATCTTCATTTGGGTTTTGATTTGCTATGCATTTGGATGCGTTCAATTGTTCCTTGACTTTTAGAGGTAGTATAAAACCAACTTCTTTTAGATGTTGCATATGATTGTAATACAATTCAACCTTTGTCAATGTATAAATTAGCCAATCGACACTTTCATGGCGTGCATTGTTTGTCTCCTTCAAGTACCTTTGTTTTAGATATCCATGATATGATTCAATTGCATATTTGTATCTTGATTGGAATGTGGAAAATTTCTATAAGCTTTTGCCCACATATCTCCAAAAACAAATTTATTAGTTATGAAGTAATAACTACATATATGGCATTGCATAGTAGTCATAAAAACCAACTACAAAAAAGCTTACATATTTTATTGTTGGCTAACCAAGTGGTTTTAAAATATTTCAAAAACTTTTTGTGTTCACTAACCTCAACAAATAAACTTGCAACTTCTTTTTGCACGGCTTCATGATCTTGACATGAGTGCATAATCTCTCCTAGAGCACGAAAGATATGAATTTTATTTTCTCTTCCAACGTTCGTTAACCATGCTCGACAGACATGCCATACACACAATAATATTGTGGAGTTGGTCAAAGTCCTAAATAAAATATCAACATAAGAGAATATACACAAACTTTATTGTGTTATGCCTCTTTTAAAATGGATACAAGCAATACCTTAACGCCTCAATTTCAACTGCAGCATAATCGGTGATGAAAGCCTTGACATCCCAATTTGGTTGTTCTTTTTTTTCCAGCTGCAATTAATGCTGACATCCATTTGCATATGTCATCTGTAGTATTGCGTGAAGAAACCACCCAAGCTACTGGAACCCCATTATGATGTTTTTCAAATACCATTAAAGTGTAAGGTTGATACTACATCACACACAAAACAAATATTATTATATAAGATACAACCATTGAAATGTAGTTGAATAGATGTATAAAAAAATGATAAATATGAACTCACCCCATACTTGTTGGTGCCATTGACATAACATTGTTGTGTGAATGTTTTACCATCATTGAACACATCCACATTGTTTGTATGCCTATAATAAAAGGAATATTTTGAATAGCGTCTTGTTTTTGGTAGAGAAAAAAGTTCCCAGGGCACTCATTGTACCAACATTCCACACTCCTAGGATCACATTCATCCTTCACATATTCTATCATTTTCATATCATTGTAAATGTTTAAGATATATTTTCTTGTCAGTAATGGATCTCGAGATATCCCCATGAGCAAATCACAGGATCCAAGCTTCACATCAGAGATGAACTTGTCCCTTATCATTGTGACATTAAAACCATTTTCAACCAAATGTTGGACATTGGCTCGCATATCCCCTAATAAATGTTGCGCATGATTGAATGTTTGAGGCCTACCAATTGCATCATTTCCATGGAAGACAACATTTGATTTATCAATTTTCCTACATTCAGTATATGTTATAACGACAAAATTTGGTTTAAGACAAAGTCGTCTCACAATAAAGTGACACCGACAACCAACTTTAATACTTTCACGTGGATGATGTTTTTTCTTTGCCTGTTTTTGTATTTGGCCAGTGGTTTTCCATGTGGGTTGCAGACTGTATGCACACCAATAACTATATCCATAGAATTGAAAACAAATTACAGAAATTGTTATTTGCATGTTTGACATAGTGATATTGAACTCAAAACTTTATAATGTATTGAATATAAAATATAAAGACTCACGTAGCATAATCTAGATATGCCCCAAAATTAGTCTCTTTTATATCCTCCACTTTTGTACTTCGTCAAGTGTGAACGACAAATTGAGTAGGCACATGTTCACTGGCTTGTTCCCTACTTATAAAATCCTCAAGCCGACAATATGGAATGATTGCGACATGGTCCCCCCAGACTTCTATCTAAGTCAAATCCTCCGCTGAAAACTCCATCATGTCCTCTGGGTCTTGAACCTCCAACTCATTAATCCTTTCCCACTTATTCATTCTTCAAATCCCTATACAAATTACATTCAAAATAATATGGTTTGAGTAAGTACTGTAATGTTGCTTAATACTTACTTCAAAGTATAAAAAATGTTTTGTGATGTTAGACCTACATCTCAACACTACTAAGTGAATATTCATGATTTGATAGGTAAGAGAAAGATTAGATTCATACAAACATTGACAAGATCTTGTTGATCTCTATGTCAATTAATATAAATAAACATTTCAAAGGTATAGTATTCAACTATGTTACATATAGATTTTTAAACTCAAATATCTATATTATATTTAATTTAAATATGCATGGCATTGCACATTTATTTAATGGATATTTACGTCGAAGACGTTCTACAATGAGAAATGGTTTTGAAAGATTCCTCATTGCTCGCTCCAATTAAAACCTTCCACGTGTTTGTAAATATCTACCATGCCAAAAAAAATATTTTCCATGCATACCCGTACATTCGCATCTCTATCATGTCCAAAATCTGTCAAGATTCTACGTTTACTTCTTACCCAACGAAGGAATGCGTGAACAATTCTCTACTGCATTTCAAGAGTTTCCCTTGCTGCATATTCTCCTACTGTGTATTTGCTGAGCGTACCAATCATTCGATGCGTATTTTCATTTTCTATAGCATACAAGTTTTTCATTATGTATTCTACCAGTCATTCAGCCGTTCGGTTATCTCGTCTTCATCGTTGCTTTACCGGTGCATATCCATAGTTCAGTTGTGTTGGGTAGGAATATTCAATATTTCTATGAGATCTGCGGCAAGGGTTTCACACACGACACCAATGTTCAGATGCATATAGGCACCCTACAAGCCTTGTTGAGACTCTACGTTGAGGTATTTGTGCCAACTATAGAGATGCAAGTGAGTGGCTTTGTTTCAGGGTTTTCAAGGATGGATGCAAGAAAACCAAGCAAAAGCACCAACATGATATACTTATTGGTTGCCATTGATTCCATCCACACTCAATCTTTTGCATAGTGCAGGGGGCATAGAAAGATTGCCAACCTTCACTTCAGCTCGCTAAACTTTCATTACCTGTTACAACATCACGAGTTCTTATCTATCTATTGAAAGGAGGTATCTATTTATGGACATAAGGTATCATTGTTCAAGCCCTTTTAGAATCTTTAATGTTTAAGAGAAGTAGAACCAAAGAAGGAAATAAGATGATTCTTTTCTCTCTCTATGTTTGTCGTTACAAGATCCAATCGCTTGGGCCTGTATGATGGGTATCCAGATGGCAATTGGACAGTCAGTCACATGACCCTTATTTTGAGCACCCTATATGTCTAATTCTCCCTCAAATTTATGCTTTATGCATTTAGTGTGATTGACCGCAGGAGCACTCTGTGTTGGCCTTGCCACTTTGGATTGGCGCAACGTTCCCCTCGATAGATGCCCTTTCCTTTGCCCAAAATTACTCACTCACTCTTTTTGTTATACTTCACTAGATCCTCTACGATTCAAAATGCCCAAAGGAGAATCCAAAGTCTGTAATACTAGGGAGCCTTTGTACAATGTCGTTGTTGGAGCTGCAATAAGTAAGTTTATCTTATATCATTTCAAATATCAAGATTCAAAATCCCACGTTTGATGCAGAATGACTCTAGAAAAAAACATAAGCTAAGGAAAAACACTATATTGGAATGGGAGGCTGACAATCCCTGGAATTGAATGGATTAATGGAATCCATTCAATGTAATTCTTAAAACAAGAACTTGAGTCTAGGGCTCTCCTGCAGGTTTTTCCATGACCATGAGTGAATATATTGATTTGCCGGGTAGGGCAAATCCTTTCTCTTACTTGCAGTTTAACCCCAGTTTGGAAATTTCATACTCATTTGGTCCGCAACATCTTCACTTGTATTGTCTTCGAGGCAAGGAGAGTAAGGGGGTTTGATATGGTCCATAGATCATAAACCTTCTTTGTCACAAGAGACAAAACCATCAAAATATTCATTAAAGCCTAATGGATTTGGAAATAAGGAAGAAGAAGAGCCCAATTTTGAGAAGGGCTTGACCTGGAATATGGAACAACCACAAATCCATTAGAAAATGGTGCATTTGCAGTGATTTTTTCTGAAGAGGACTTCACAAGTACCATTTTTTGGATCGAATCGGTAGTTAAGAGGAATTTTTGGCCATTTCGAGTAGAAAACTCATTTGGAGTGTTGTCCAAACTGCACTTACCAATCTTCCCGTGAAGCGAATATTTATTCACTTCACACAATAAATATTACCAGAACACCTGGAATATTTGATAAGCCATTAATAAGACAAATATATATTAATAAATTGATAGATAAGTCATAATTTACAATTGAGGGTCCGCTACTTATATTTTGGCGGAATACCCTTTCATTAAAAGTCATGTCTTTTCGTAAAGACATTATTAATTATTTATATGTTGATGTTTGTTATTATTATTATTATTTTATTATTGTTTGTTGTTATTATTTAAGTTTGTTACATTGCCTTCCCCTTAAGGGAAGCTTTGACCTCAAAGCTTCATTGGCAGCAACATCTGATTTGCTTGAACTGTCATCTTTGGATTCTTTGTGACACTTGATGAGATAAGACGATACGAGTTACGGATTCCCCAGGAGAATTGTCCCATCGTATCTACTGTGGTCCATCCTAGATCTATTTTGATTGGACCTTTGAGATTGTTTTGGGAAACAGGTTGTCTCAATTGTTGCTTAGTATGTCGAATTGTTTGCTTGTCAACATAACTCTTTTGTGAATGCTCATTTTGACCCCGTCGTTGGTCAACATGACGATTATAATTGGGATGTCTGTAAGTCATATGTGTTGTTTGTTTTTCTTCCTTTTTAACTGTGACGAGGAATTCCTTCACTCCCTCGACTTGACTTTTTTTTTCGGAGAGTCTGGAAGCTTCTCTCTGGATTTGTGCTATTTTTTTCTCTAGTAGATTGTTTTTACTTTGAATCTTCTCGAACCTTTCGTATTGCGACTTTTTGTCCTCTTTTAACTTCTTGATTTCTTTCTCTAGTTCTTGATTAAGATTTAGAAGGCATTGATTTTCTTCTTGTTCTTCTATGACTTTTCCTTCGATGTCTTCATTTGAGTTGTCTGCCTTCTTGTTACTCTTTAAATTCTTGATGTTCATAACTAATAATTTATTATGATTTCTTACTTGGTATATTTCTTTAGTATTACTTGTTAATGTGTTATAGACTTTTGTAATTTCCAACTTGTGCGCTTTTTTTGAGTCTTCCTCTTTTTGTTGGAGTTCCTCAATCTGTTGCTGAAGGTGGCAAAGCTCTGCTTCTTGGCATCTTACTTTTATGTGAATTTGTGTGATTTTTTCATCTTTGTCATTGATGATTTTGTTTAATTGTTTTATTTCTTCATTATTGTCGACTGCATATTTCATGATTTTTTGGTTTTGTAGATTCTGATTGGTATATTTTTGACTCATTAATTCCTTAGAAATATCCAGCTTTGTCATGTCAAATACTTTGTGAATTGTTACTTGTAGTTGGGACTGCAATTCTGATTTAGACTTTGCCATAATTCCTGACTTCTGGTGTTTTTTGACTATAGTTGGTTTTCCTTTTGACTGACTTCTTGTCTTATTCGATTTTTTCTTGTTTTTCTTTACTCTTGTAATTTAATAGTTGTACTTAATACAATTATTAAGTAATTATAATAATCATAATAATAATATTTTTTTCTTTTCTTTTTGAAGGTTAATAAATACTTCTTGTAGTTTGGGTGGTTAGGAGGAATGATTGTTACCTTCCCCATCTAAGTTCAAATCTCACTTGCTTCTTAGTAGCAATTATTATGCACTTTTAGATTTTTTTCCCTTAAGTTTTGTAAAATTCTGGTAGATTGGGTGGTTGGGAGGAATGAGTGTTACCTTCCCCACCTAAGTTCAAATCTCATTTGCTTCTTAGTAGCTATTATTATGCACTTTTATATTCAAACCCAAACCCACTTTAATAAACCACGTGTGGTTTCACTTTTCCCTTTTTTTATTTACTTTTTATATATATTTTTTCTTTGTTTTTTTCTTTGTATTTTGTTTCCCTTTTGTTTTTCTTTTGATGGAAAAAGGCCTGGATCACAAACTAGCCCTCATACCAAATGAAACAAATATTTATTCATTTCACACAATCAATATTACCAGAACACTTGGAATATTCGATAAGCCATTAATATGACAAATATATATTAATAAATTGATAGATAAGTCATAAGTTACAATTGAGGGTTCGCTACTTATATTTTGACGAAATACCCTTTCATTAAGAGTCATGTCTTTTCGTAAAGACATTATTAATTATTATATATGTGTGTGTGTGTGTGTGTGCTTCTTAGTAGTTATTATTATGCACTTTTATATTCAAACCCAAACCCACTTTAATAAACTACGCGTGGTTTCACTTTTTCCCTTTTTTTATTTACTTTTATCTTCTTTTTTTTCTTTGTATTTTGTTTCCCTTTTTTTTTTTTGATGGAAAAAGACTTGGATCACAAACTAGCCCTGATACCAAATGAAGCGAATATTTATTCACTTTACACAATCAATATTACCAGAACACCTGGAATATTCGACAAGCCATTAATAGGACAAATATATATTAATAAATTGATAGATAAGTCATAAGTTACAATTGAGGGTCCGCTACTTATATTTTGGCGAAATACCCTTTCATTAAGAGTTATGTCTTTTCGTAAAGACATTATTAATTACTATATGTGTGTGTGTGTTGTTATTATTATTATTGTTTGTTGTTATTATTTAAGTTTGTTACATCCTATGAGAAAGAATGCAATCGTTCGAGTTCAATGGGGTGTAAAGATGTCTTTTGCCTTGTTTAAGGGGCTAGAAGATGGAGACCAGTCTGGGTTTTTACCTTATCTAAATTGTATTGTCTCTTCTTGGACAAATTTAATATAGAGAATATCGAGCTGATTTCTTTTTGGAATTACATATTTCTTAGTTGCAATTGCATTAGAGCTTTGCAAGAATATTTCCAGGTTATTCTTTTCACTTAAACATTTAATGAATTTAGTATTGAAGCTGATTTATTCTCCAAGAAGGCCCTTCACTCAACGGAAGGTGAGGTTAAATTTGAAATTTGGTAGGACTCTGTTATGCTGACCCAGGACTCCTTCCATATTTTTTGAGACAGTGTTGTGCTAACCCAGGACTCCTTTCGTTTTTTTTTGAGCTGGTTTGGCCTTCAATAGGTTGATTACAATTATGTTTAGTACCTCTCAATGTATATGTAAACTCTTTCTTGTTCACAGTCTCCCCAGCAGGATCGACACAAGTCTACATGTTTCGACTCTCTAGTTTTCTATACAATGTTTTTCCAAAGAAAAGCACTGGCTGATTTTGTAACTCTGTGTTGGAAAAAGCCTCTGTTCTATATATGCTTTTTTCCTGTTACATTAGTCTCCTGTTAGAATGTTTAAAGGCCTCTGGATGGATTGTAAATGAAACCATTGTTTAAAATAATAGCCCAAAATTGCTTACACAATATACGCTCTGATTCTAATTGAATAACAACTATTTAAATTTTCTCGGTGAAAAAAATGGAATAATTCTAACAATGACGTTGCCTCAATATAGTATTTTCTTGTTTTGCATCTATACCATCAATATATTTATGAGCGAGCATGTAGTGGCTGTCAAGAGTCCATTGTTTTAGACTACTGATTTCGAGCGGGAAAATACATTTGTTTATTCTTTCATAACTTATTTTCTAATGTCGATTTAATAACCTTTTGATATCTTTATTCATTATTCCGTAGTCGGTTTCACCATATTTTTATTGAAATGTGTTGTTGTGTTTGCATTCACAGGCATTGGAGGTAGCTGCCATGAGAGCAAGTGATAAGTGTGTGGAATTGAGCGAAGCAGTGACAATCCAGGTAGTTGAGCGATGAGCCACGGGGATCGTCGAGCTCATAAATGACTTTGGGAGACATTTTGGGTGCATTTCGAAGGGAAACGGGCCTTCAACTACACGCTTAAACCAAAGGCTATACATCTATTTTCAGCTCAATGATTTATTATTATTATTATTAAGATTGAAATTTAGCATTGAATTGTTGACATTATAGGGAAAGTTAGGCTCTCTTTTGTTTCATTTGTTTTGTTACCTTCATTCATGTTGTCACTTCATTTTGAGCTTAAGAGGCTGAAATCATAGTCCAATTCAATTGAGTGTTTAATTATTGTCATCCACATGAATCCAACATAATGCATCTCAAATGCTCTGTCTTATTTCTACGATGTTGCTCTTAACTTGTTTGATTTTGTCATATATTGGTGCATCTTTTCCTGCAACCCGCAATTTGCATTGCGGAAGTGGAACGACAGAAGGAAAACTGTAAAAGTCTATGAAGCTTCCCGCAACCCACAATCTGCATTGCGGAAGTTGAGTTGGGGAAGGAATAGTGGTTCGCACTTCAAGGCCATGAAAATGGGCAACTTGGTGACTGACGTGTTTGGGCCATTAACATGGCAAACATTTCATTATATATATTACAACAATTATTTAAAACAAATTGATTTTGAAATATTATTAATAATTATTGTAAAATAAATTGATTTTTAAATATTATTAATAATTATTGTAAAATAAATTGTTTTTTACAAATTTATCAATTCTTTTAGAATTGTTAAATTAAAAATTATATTTTCAATACACATGGCTAAATTATTGTGCTAAAAATTAGATTTACCAAACTAGATGGCGGGCAGAGAGGCGACAATTGCTGCATTTAATAGGTCACTGTTGAATTCCGCTGTGCCTTCATGAGATTGTAATGTTTAGGTTGTTGAGAAACACTGGATACAAATATGGGAAGAACAATTGCTGGACTCGTGGATGTTGAGGTTGAAAGGAATCAGAAACTTCGAATGTGTGACATATTTATAAGCGATGTACATGGAAATACGAAACACAAAAGTATGTTTAATTTTTTCTTAAATTTAGGTTTTATTTTAACTAAAAATCATTATATAAAATATAAAATTCAAGAAAAAACATATTACCTGAAATATTCCATTGGGTTTGTAATATATTTTTAGGTTTTGTGCTATTAAGCTATGAATCTTACTCAATCACAAGTAGTTTTTAGGTATTAAGTTGTTACTCTTACTCAATCACAACTAGCGTGCTGAAGCTCACTCCTACTTTTCACAACTGCAAATTCAAATTTAGAGTAGAAGGCTCGTCGTCTATTCTTTACTTGGGAGCCTTCAATGGTTTTCTCTCCAACCCTTTCAACTATGGCGGATCCACCAAATCATCAGTATCCTACAGCACTCTCAAGAACATATTTGGTGGAGCCGGTGGCTCCAAACCGGTAAAGATTGAGAAGAAGCCTCGTAAAGCCTCTCTTCCCCTGCTTGCAACCATAACCATAAAAAATGAATCTTTGGGCGAAAACATGATCCTCATTATCACGACAGAGAACAAAATGACTAAAATTATTTAAAAAAATCTATAAATATAATAAAATAAAATAGTAATATTTTCCATTATACTTATAATACAAATAAAATTAACAATAAAGTTCATTTATTAACAAAAGTGATAAAAATTGTTAAATATGATTAAAAACTAAATATTAAACCATTTTTTCCATTAGCATTATATATATACACACACACACACGATTGTTAAATAAATTTTTACAACATTATTTTATTAATTTTATAATAAAATTTATTTAAATAAACCATATCACTTGAGCTTTTATCCTTGTTGTTTGTTGGTTTATGGCTTTAATGGTAAGGATTTTGAGTGTTCCGCACTCCGCATTGCAGAATGCGGAAAACAAAAATGTAAATTGATAAAATATGAGGGTTTTTGGAATCCGCAATCCGCATTGCAGAATGCGGAAAGCGTAAAATTTACGGAGCTCGGGCTCTGTGTGGATTACCACTCCTTATTATACTTTATATACCTTAAAGATATTTTATTTTATACAAAATGTTTAATTTAATATATTTTTTTGGTTCTCCATTTCTAAATAAATACAAATTATTTATATAAAACAAATCCATAAATATAATAAAATAAAATAGTAATATTTTTCATTACATTTATAATACAAATAAAATTAACAATAAAATTCATTAGTGAATGTTTATTAACAAAAGTGATAAAAGTAGTTAAATATGATTAAAAAATAAATATTAAACTAATTATTTTATTAATTTTATAATAAAATGTATTTAAATAAGCAATATCACTTAAGTTTTTATCTTCGTTGTTTGTTGGTTTATGGCTCTAATGGTAAGGGTTTTGAGTGTTCCGCAATCGCGAAAAGGTAAATTGATAAAAATATAAGGGTTTCCGCAATCTACAATCCACATTGCAAAGAAAATTTACAGGGCTTTGTGTGCATTACCACTCCTAATTATACTTTGTATACCTTAAACATAACTTATTTTATAAAAAATGTTTAATTTAATATGTTTTCTTGGTTCTCAGTTTTCTAAACAAATAAAAATTATTTATATAAAAAAAAATAGTAATATTTTCCATTATACTTATAATACAAATAAAATTAACAATAAAGTTCATTAATGAATGTTTATTAACAAAAAGTGATAAAAGTAGTTAAACATGATTAAAAAATAAATATTAAACCATTTCATTTTCATTACAATATATATATGATTGTTAAATAATTTCTTACAATATTATTTTATTAAATAAGCCATATCACTTGAGTTTTCACAATATCAACAGAAGTCATCATTGTCGGGCAATAACTGGATAAGTTAATCCATATTTTCTATTTCTCAGAGAAACAAGCTCAAATTTTGATGAATAAGAAAACCTCATATAAATCAATGAGTTTTGTACTAGATGAGACGAGACTATCATATTGCTAGTCACACAAGGAGTATGTTTATGAGAAAAAGAACGTATGTTATCCTTGATATTTGTTGGTTTATGGCTTTAATGGACGAACGAATATGTATAAATTTAAAATTATATTGAAGAAAGAGTGATTTTAATATTGTTTAAACAAAGTTTTGGCTTAATATAGAGTTCTGTGAATAGATGATTTTAATTTTTAATATTATCAATTTTTTTATATTGCATAGATGTTTTTAGTATTGTCATTATTGTAATTTTTATGTTAATATTGTAAGTTTTGACTATGTTAATATTGTCATTTTTACGTTAATATTGTCACTCGTGAGCAATTGCATAGTGCTATATATTAGAATTTGGGGTTTTCTTTGGAATTGAGATTTCTATTAATTTAAAATTTAAACTTTAATTTGACTTCAATATATTTAATTTAAATAAAATGTATGAAAAGCATAAAAAGTCATCAAATTTTCATTTTCATTTCACAATATGGAATTTTTGGTTTGTCTTGCTAACTAATGATTTTTTTCCATTTTATAATTCTTTATATAAATTAAATTAAGAAAAAAGTGCCGAAGCCGGTATGATGTAGACAGTGAAACTGACCAACAAATCTTTGACTGTTGAATTAATAGAGCCAAAGAAAGGAAAAATGATTGCAAGGAACGAAATTGGAATCACGACTGGTAGTCTTACAAGTGCTCGAAGAAAAATGCTCCTGGTATCACGCATTCCTATTACACAAATCTGGAATATAGAAAATTGTGGAAGCCCATCTTTGGAAAAGTGGGAAGGAGGTTCCGCAATCCGCCATTCGATTGCAGAAAGGACCGTTGCGGTCGCAAGATTGCGGAATCCAATTTTTTAAAATTGGAATTGCATACCCGCAATTGCGAAAAATCTGTTGTGGAAACAGTGTTGCGAAAAGACACTTACAAAAATGAGCTTGCAAACACAGTGTTGTGGAAAGGCACCTGCAAAAAGGGAACTTGCAGAAAGGTTGAGTTGCAGAAAGACTCAATATTTGTACCCTCTCGATGTTCCTTTGCACCTCTTGGTGCAAATGCTAGTTTACTGTAAACTTGAATGAAAAGTTGACTCATTAGATGTTAAAGTATGCATTGTAATATAAACAACACATTTTTGGATAATCGTTAAAAAGTGGAGAAGTTGATAAAACAATTCAAAAATGTTTTTTTCACTACAACTATAAGTAATACAACTACAAGTAATAAGGTGGATTAAAAATTGAAAAACTTGTTTTCAAATATTAAATATTTAATTTGTCAAATGATCTTAATATAATTTTTTTTTTTTAAACATTCAATATTCAAATTTTCAAATGATATACATAAAAGATATATATTGGATTAAAAATTGAAAAACTTGTTTTTCAAATATTAAATATTTAATTTGTCAAATGATAACAATATACTTTTTTTTTAAAGCATTCAATATTCCAATTTTCAAATGATATACACAAAAGATATATATTTGATTGCAAAACATGGAAGAACTTTTTTGAAAATATTAAATAGTTAGCACATAAAAGACATATATTTGATTACAAAACATTGATTTTTTTAAGACATTAAATATTCAATATGTTAAACAATTTAGATAAGAGATATATATTTCATTATAAGTAGAAATTTAAAAATATGTACTCGATCATATAAAACCAATTAGATATGGTTAAGTTCAATGTGTAGACAAATCTATAGAAATGAACTATGTTGGAAACATTCATTGTCTTCAAACATGTCTTCACTTAGAGCATCTATTTTTTTCCGTGGTTTTAATGCCACAAATTGTTTTTGCTCTATTTTTACTCTCCTTGGTAGTTTTTTCAACATGAGATTTAAGACCATTTTTAGCTAATCAATGTTTTGGTTCACATTTCAATGCATCCTCTACACTGTTATATATTATGCCAAATACTTTAGAGAATTGAGATTTTGTCTGGAAACTAGATATGAATATTGTTTGTGTATCTGAAACATCAAATTTTCTTGCAAGTTCATCTTTCAACTCTGGCCTAGAAATATTACCCCTTCCAGGATGGATAACATGGATTTGGAATTGTCTTCTATGTAGATGGAGGTTATCCACAAGTTGTCGAATGCAAACTGTATATCTTGTTCCCATTTCCACCATTGCTAATTTATTCTGTAAATTTCTATATCAAAGATGTTAATAATTTGTAATAACCTCACAACAAAGGAAATGACATGGTAAGTTTATTTGCATAATGAATAACTATTTTTGAAAGATAAAAAACAATTGTACATAAAAACAATATAAAATGTGCGCAAGAAAAACAATGAATAACAACAAATATTTAGGTATGAAGATAATAAGTGAAGAAAATATTGACAATGATTTCTAATGGTCCAATGAGGGATATATGTGGATTTGTAAGTTATAAACTAAGATGTACAATGGTTTATATGAGTGATGGCAGGTCCTTCGTTAGATGGTGTCATCGAAATTTCCATTGTCAGTCTACCATCCAACTTGGGATGTGTAAGGGGGGCTTCATAATTCCACACAACCCTTACTCCTGACATAAGATAACATTTCTCATCCATCAAATTTTGAGTTTGAGTAGCATTGTTAAATACGACTCTTTTACGTTTCCATCAATCTAAGAACAAGACTAAGTTAAAGACTATCTAACTTTAATTTCTCTTTCACAAATATTTAAAAAGGTAGAAAACAAATACATAGTATATATTAAGCATAAACAAAATCATTATTCAAAATTATAAACATATATTTCTTACAAAACAATAATACAATCATATAAAAACTATTTTTTTGGACATTTACAAAGTGACGAATATAAAATGTTATGATATAAAAAACAAGGACAAGTCTATTCATGTGCACAATTTCAAGGCTATAGGAATTCCATGAATTAGAGAGCCCTTATGGCATGGCCGTATGAGTAAAACAACTATTATACAAAACATTGAAATATTATTAGAATTGTTAAAAAAATATAGTAATAAATATGTTTTTTTTCTGCAATAGAGATAGCACTAGCCACACAACCACCGTGTTTAAAATTTTATTTTTTTAAATGATTTGAACAAATGGTTCATGTAAGGGGTAATGTCATGTTAATCTCATAAATTCTTCCCATTTCCTTATGATCAAGTTGTGGTTGAAGCAGGATGTTTCCACGGGACCGTGTTAACCACATGGTATTGCTGGGTGTTTCACATGAAAATAAACATTGGGAAAAATCCTACATAAAAATAAACACTAGGCAAAAATCCTAATCCAATAAAGTAAAAATTGATGTTGTTGGGTTAGCAAGGTTGGGTGATGTTTCTCAAGAGAGACCAATAAGTATTATTATTAATAGTAGCATGCATGCATCATTGCAAATAATTAATTAGAATATTTGAATAAAAGAAAAATCTAGATGAACACTTAACATAAGACAGAGAACCCCTCTAGGACTGTGCACACTTTATGAAAATATTGGAACAAAGGCAAAAGCTATGTATGAACAATAAATAGAAGACATACAACCACTCCAAGACTGCGACATGAATGCTAAACAGAAGACATACATCCACTCCAAGATTGTGCTTTATTAGAAATAACTTTAAGTTATGGGTGTTTGTTACTACCACATAGTCTGTATTTTTTTTAACCATAGAATCTAGTGGCTTCCATTATAACCCAAGAGTATACCTAAGAGCTTGCAATTTAAGAATATAGTTTTATAAAAATATAACTTGTCTTAACAAAAAGTAAATCTATTTGTGGAATCTTGAAATGTTGGAAATGCTAAGACATATAAAACTTATTTGCATGGATTTCAATCACTAGAACTATGATATGTACGATACTTGTGATTATATTTTATTTGAATATATTAATGAATTTGAAATTAAAAATTGAATGGCCATAATAAAATAATGATGTTTAATCTAAAATTATATAGTAATATGAATGCCTTAGAATTTGCTAATGATGTTTAATGATGCTTTGCAATGGATGATTTGTTCTTTTCACTTATAACTAGTAATAAAACCACATTTTGATTGTTACTAATAATAAAACCACAATTTGATTATGTAACAAAAAATGATGTTGTATGGTTTAATTTAAAATGGTATACTGATGATAGTGACTTAGAATTTTCTAATTCTATTCTAAGAATTTCACTAGACAAGAATTCTTAAAAATTATTTATGTAGAGATCACGTTCCAATTAGGTTAATGATCATTCAAAAAATTTCAGGATAAGAAAGTCATAAATTTAAGCCAAATCTCCCTTAACACCGGTAACTCAAGCATTTAAAGGTTTTACATAATAGTCCATAAAGATATTGAAAATTCAAAAGAAAAAACAAATTTTGAAATCACTTTTCAATTTGGAGATTGTAAAATTATAAAAGTTAAATACAAACCAAGAAGATAATTAAAATACAATTCAATGAAATTGCGTTAGCATCTTTGCATTGATCTAATGCAATAATTTATAGATATTTATATCAAATGCATAACATTTATGTAAAAAATAAATTGTACTTAATAGCAATTAGAGAGTGCTACTTGTGTCCTCCAATATGATCAGGTCATTCCTTAATAGTTGGATTTTGTTAAGAATGGATGTTTGAAATTACTTAAGTACATTACTTTATACATATGTATAGTATTTTTTTTTTTAATATCTTCCAAATGGAAAATATCCATCACTCTAAATAAAGAGTGAACATGAACTGCCCTTGAAGGACTTTCTAAAAAACACAAGTTACATCTCAAAATTTTTGGCCCTTCGTTTTTTACATTTTGGCTTAGAATGTTCCATTCTTCAGCTATCATTTCATAAAATGGATCACAATCATGACTCCCCTGGTTGTTCACTATGTTCTCATTAATTGTCTTATCATCATAATTACATATTTCTAAATACCTAAAACAATGACTCCAATGTTCCTAAAAAAGAGTTGCCTCTATATTCTTTGAGCATTACTTGTTGCTATATTTCCAGTTATGCAGACTGTGGGAGACAAAAATTGAATTCCACTCTTATATCACCTGGTGGAATTAACAACGCTTCCTTTGAAAGCACGTCAACTTTTGTGTTAAGCTCCCTGTAGACATGACTGAAAGAGATCGAGTTGAAAAGATAGATTAGGTTTTGAATTTGAGTCAACGAAGATTGAAGACGCAGAGCTCTGATCTGAAGCCTTTGGTTTTCCCATTCAATTACCAGTATTGAATCTCTGAAAACCTGAAGATTCATTATGTGATGGCTTATTGAAGTATGTAAAACTTCCCACATCGTTGTCTATTCATCTTTGCTATTTGTGCCATGCCCAGTGCCATAGAGAATGGTAATTTTAATGTGATCATTTAAATAAATGACTCCTCCTGATCCACCTAGTTGTGGAATGCCTTGACTTGCACCATCAAAATATGCCCAAGGAGCACTTTTGTCAATGGTAGGATGAATCCGGATTCTTGGTTTTTTATGAATCTCTTCTTTTTTATGTTCCTTAGCCCACTGCACAATCAAGGCCGAAGTTACCTCAGCAGGGATGAAGTTTTCAAGGAAAATTATAGAGTTCCTTGCCCACCGTAGACCATATATAAAAAGGGAGGGGAATGCATTGTAATTGCATACAAGTAGATTCTTCCACCACTTTTGAAACCAGCTTTCTGCAGGTGAATCCAAAGGGATATTAGTGTTGGAAATTTTCTTGGAGGCATCCTTCAATACTGCCTTTGCATAAATACAAGAGGAAAATAAGTGAGATGAAGCCTCTTTAGAGGCTTGGCATAAAGGGCAGCGATTGGGACCTATCCATCCGCGTTTCATCATATTTTCCAAAGTGAGAAGCTTGTCACTTAGAGCAAGCCATAAGAGTATCTTTACTTTCAAGGTACCACCCATTTTCCATACCACAGACCACCACCATTTTTTCTCACCAGTGAAAAGGTTTTTGTTAAAAGATTCATATCCAAGTTTGGTTGTGTAGTCTCCATTAGTGCCATTCAATGTCCAGGCTAGCTTGTCTTCTATGTCTTCGGTTGGATTTACAAAATTCAGCCTTATGAGGGATATGAAATTTGACTGTTCAGTGGCTTCTTCCTCCCTAGACCTAGTTCTTCTGCTGTAATCCATCTACGAGCTTGCATATCATTCACCATTGCTTCATCTAATACTTGAATGTTGGAAATTTTTAACCTCTGGATTAAACCTTCTGAAAGTTGAAAAGTATCTCCAGCCCCAACCTAAGGGTCAGTGCCGATACGGACCTGTCTTCGATTGTCAATTCTCTAGGCTATCCAGTACCCTATAAGAGAAAAAGAGAGAACTAATGCTTTCCACCCAATTGAGCCTCCTTTATGAGTTTTGTCCCTGCTTATGAACCATTCCACAATTGAGGCGTTTGGGCAATATTTGGAAATGAGAGTTTGACCCCAAAGTGAGGTGGAGTGTTGAGCTAGTCTCCACAAAGTTTTAGCTACTAGTGCTTTATAAAAGGTGAGAGGGTTTTTGATCCCCCAACCCCCTATCTCTTTTAAATTTGATATTGTAGACCATTTGGCCAGTGGAATTCCATCTCTTTTATTACTAGTTGTCCAGAGAAAGGATAGGTATTTCTTTCAAATTTTGACTAGTATACCCTTAGGTATTTAAGACATTGATGCCTAGTACACAGGGATGCTTTGTAATACTACTTTCAACATCCTTAATTGGCCTCCTCTTGATAGGAGCCTGTTTTCCCAATAGGAGATTCTAGCTTCCACCTTCTTTAAGAGCCAAAGCCAATCTTTAAAGGAATAAGCATCTGGATTTAAGTGAAAACCTAGATATTTAAGACCATCTTTAAAAGTGGATAGGGGGAAAGACAGGAGAGAGGTGGCTCTTTGACAAAGATCTTCAGGAAAACCATGAACAACCAGGTTTGATTTTTCAACATTGATCTCCATGCCCGTAGATTTTTGGTATAAGGAGAGCATATTGGTTAAAGTACTCAAGTTTTCCTATGTTCCTTTCCCAAAGAGAAACACATCGTCTACAAACAGTAACTGAGACAAAAGATAAGATTTTGTAACTTGTGTCCCTCTAAAAGATTCTGATTTTCTTGCATGCTGCATAAGTTTACTTAGAGCTTCAACAATAAGGAGAAAAAGAAAGGGGGAGAGAGGGCATCCCTGTCTTAATCCTCTTGAGGAACAGAACAAGGGATATGGAGAACCATTTAGGAGGATTGGAAAGGAAGAAAATGTTACACATCCCATCATCCAATTCACCAGATCCAAAGAGAAGCCAACTTGGATGAGCAGGAGTCTGAGAAAGGTCTAATTAACTTTGTCATATGCCTTGGAAAGGTCCAATTAACTCTGTCATATCCCTTGGAAAGGTCCAATTTAAAGCAAAATCTCTTTCCTTTTTTTATTGATGGCGTGAAGCATTTCCTGTGCCAATGAGACAACATCATGTATTTGTCGGTTAAACAAGAAACCAAACTGTTCCTCTGATATGATCTCACTCAGCACAGGCTTCATCCGTATGGAAATAACTTTTGCTATAAGTTTGTAGACCAAATTGTAGCACGAAATTGGTCTAAAATTGACAAAGGATTGAGCTTTCTTCTTTTTTAGTATGAGAGTTAGAAACGTGGAATTGATAGCTCCTAACAATTTCCCATATTTTTGTGATTCTTGGACTACTAACAATAAGTCAAATTTCGTCAAGTCATAAGACCCAAGGAAGAATTCCACGGGGAATCCATCCGAACCTGGACTCTTGCTTTTCTGAAATGAAGTTAAGGTATATTTTAATTCTTCCTCTGTGACTTCTTGCATTAAGGTTTCATTCATTTCTTCTGTAATCGATCTTGGAAAAAGTCTTAGAACTTGTAATATTTCTTGAATGTAACATCCCTCTTTTTCTTTAAAAAGAGAGCTAAAGAAGGATACTCCAGCCTCTGCTTTATCCTTGAAATTAGATACCAATATGCCCTCATCATTTTGGATTTCACTTATCATGTTTAAGTTTCGATGACAGGAGGCATAACGGTGAAAGAAATTAGTGTTAATATCCCCTTCAACAATACAAACTGCTCTACTTCTTAATCTTCAAAGGGATTCTTCTTTATCAAGTAAATTCGATCTGGCTGTTTCAAGATCCTTCAATTTTTCCAATTCTTATGAGGAGAAGATTCCGCTGAGATTATTTTTGTACAGGCCCGAGATGTCTGCCTCTACTTCTTTTAACCTTGCTTACTATTTTTTATTGTAAACAAGAGCCCATTTCTTTGAGGTTGTTTTATCTAGGGCTATACTATCCATAAATTGATTCATATAGGAATCAGGGGTGGAGGGGTTTATAGGGACCCAAAGATCCTTGATTAGTAGGATGTAACTTTCATCTTTAAGCCATGATGGGTTGAATTGAAAGGGAGCTTTAGGATTTTCATCCTGCAAAATTGAAAGGAGGATGGGAGGATGGTCTGAGAGACCCCCCTCCACCCATGAAGAAACAGAGAGGTGACTGTCCATTAATAGATTTGAAACTAGGAATCTATCCAAACTTTTCGAGATAGCTTTGTCTCCACTTCTTTTATTTCTCCAAGTAGGTTCAAGTTTGCACGGTGTGATATCCATAAGATTATTGGCTGCGAACAAAGAGATGAAGAAATTATTCATCGAGTCAGGTCTAGCAAGGTTTCCCCAGATTTCTCTGTCTGAAACCGTGAGGTTGAGATCTCCCCCAAATATTATATTAGGATCCTCTAAAACTCCCAACAAGACTAAATTGTCCCAAAATACTCTTCGATTAATGAAGGGTCCATAAACATTTATTTGGAAGAAGGGTAATCCTGAAGTAGAGTCCTTTAAGACTAATTTTATAATTGAGTCATAGCAGGATGAAGAAATTTTTTCCAAATCCAGGCTCCAACCAGTTAATAAGCCCCCTGAGTTACCATCCGTGTCAAGTGAAATAAAGGACCAGTCTTTTAGCCAATGTACAAGTAGAGCTTGGGCCTTGATACATTCTGTCATAGTTTCCTGGAGAAATATTACCGATGGTTTCAGGGAGGTTATCAACCTTTTGAAGGAATTTTGATTGGAGCATCCCCCTAACCCCCTATAATTGAAGGAGATAATAAGCATTAGGGAACCCTGGGATGGGCACAACCTGCTCTAAGGGCCCTATAAATGGTAGATTGTTTTCTTTCCTTAATCTCTAGAACTGCTTTTTTTTAGCCTTTGTTAAAAAATATTTTCTTCCCAAAGAAATTTTGGGAACTAGATCCATCTCCAACCCACCGATTACCACTTCCGCATCTTTTTCAACATTCTCGTTTTTATCCAGAGAAGTTGTTCTAGACCGAGTATTATAAATATTTGGAGGGATGAGTTTTGAGGAGGAAAGAGGGGTGTTAGAGGGAGATGTTTCAACAACAAAAAAATTTCCGTAGGGGATGACGTGTGCACAGGAGAAGAAAGAACGGGAGGTGCTAACACATCAGTTGTTAAGCTAACATGAGGAACAAAAGGAGGAGAAAGAGGAAATGAGGTGTCGATCTTACCGGAATAGGCTGATGAGCGTCCATGTTCTTTTCCGATCTTTGTACCTGACGACTCTCCTTTTTTCGGTAGTGGTATACCCGTTTCAACTATTCCAGGTTCCAGGGTTGCCCATCCCGCACTTTTATTGTTATGTCCATCTTGCACCACCTTCTTGACCCATATATTTTTCCTTCTGTCGAGATTGCTAGGGGATGGACAGTCACGAGCCAAGTGGCCTACCTGCCTACACCCATAGTATCTGAAAGGGATTTTCCAATAATCCAATCTCTGGTTCCATATGATCTTGAACATTTCATTTTTCAGTTCTTCGAAAAGACCTTCCCAAAGGTCTAAATCCACCAGAATTCGTACACACTGTCTATCAACCTTGGATTCCCAGTTCTCCTCCAACGCTATGAAGCATCCCAACTTTCCACCTATGGATTTTAGGATATGTTTCTGCCAAAACATCATCGACAAACCAGGTAAGATAACCCAAACTTGTTGAGAATTCTGTGGTTCCCTTCTAGCGTCAAAATCTACTTTCCATTCTTTTAAAATTAATCTAGACGGACCCCATTTCCATTTGTGGTTTAAAAGGTTTTGTTAGTTGAGTTCTGAGTGTAATATGAAGAGGATCCAACCTCTTGCCAATATGTGGAAAGTCGGCAATTGTTCAAGTGCGTTCCTCCAATTCACCTCCATCCATATTCTCGGGGTAGGTTAACTGACGAGCTTGCCGCAAAATCTACCAACCAGTACTGATGAAAGGTAATTTGGAACTTCTTCAATACCAATTTCTTTAACGACCACCAGCAAGGCCGCCACCTTTTTAGCTTGGGCACCTGATTTACGTCGTCTATTCTTTGTAGATAGGGGTTTTGGAGCATAGTTTCCATCATGGGAAAGCGAGGGTTTAGATCCAGCCTCATTTTCTGATGACTACATAAGCAAATGTTCTGTCTCTTCAACTGTCTCCTTTGTACTATTTTTGAAAGAAACCTCGCCTGAAAAAATAAGGCCATGTGCAGGGGAGGGTTCATAATCCACTTCGTCTCGTTCCATTTGGGGTACATGGAAGGAAGGCGTTGAATGACATGGATCAGTGAGGGGATGACGCTAGGAGGGGTACGAGGAATAAAGGCGTTGAATGACATAGATGAGTGAGGGAACAGGTCATGAGTTTGAACAAGGGAGATGGAATTTCCACTTTTCACAATCTACATTGCGGGTTGCGGAAATGCGAAACTGAAAAATGAATTTTTTTTAACAAAAATACCTTCGCGATCCGCAATCGCATTTGCGGGTTTCGGATTACAGAAAGGAAAAAACAAGAAAACAAACTGAATTTCAATATCTGCAATACGCAATTGCGGGTTGCAGACATATTGAAAGAGACTCAAGAACATATTGATGAAGGTACTGAAGAAGATACAGGTTAGCTGAATGAACTCAAAAAACAAATTGATTTAAAAAATCACAGTCGCAGAGCATCTGCTAGAACTGATCGAGTTACCTATTAAATATGATCACTTAGTAAGAAAACTAAGATACTATCTATCCATGTTTTATGGGAAGCATGAATAAGCAAGTACTTAATACAAATGGGAAGACTCACTATGAGAAGATTGAAGACACCAATTTATAAGGCTTGTGAAGGGAACAATTGGGATTCAAGCACATATCAATTGATGGAGTTCTCATATTAGTGCGTATATGAAATTGTAGCAAACCATGTTGTTGAAAGTGTATTGGAAAGCTTTATGTTGTAAAGTGGAAGGTGTAATCCGTGGGTTCCAACCATGAATGGTGGTTGCCTTGAAAGTCTCCATTCAAGACAAATTTCTTCCAAAGATCCTCATAAACTACCTTGATATACATACAGGAAAATGTTTGATGAGTGACAAAAATGACATTGTGAGAACTCTTGTAAGTTGATGTGCAAAATAGTGCATAGAAGTCCAACACTACTCACACATAGAATTTTCTCTCTGGACAGTCATTGCATTGGTTTGAAGTAACGAAAAAAACTCATCAATGGGACAGAAGGAAGCACTATGATGGGGGAAGCCTAGGAATTTATCATCTAGTTTACCATTCAAAGAACTTAATGCAAGAAAGAAAATGTTAACCAGATCATAACACAGTGGTTAATACCAAGTCAAGTTAAAAAAAAAGGGAGACTGGAAAGGCATAACAGGTTATCCTTTGTCATTGTTGTCGAAGGGGGAGAATGATTAAATGTTGCCATTAATGCCAAAGGGGGAGAATGCTGAAAATAGTTGTCATTGATGTCAGAAGAGTTCAGTAATGACAAAGGAATAACCAATAAACATGATGGCAGTGCAAACTCAATGTAAGACAAATGAATCCACATAGATAATGTGTAGATCCAGCGAGGGGATCAAGTCCTAGGATAGATACCATGGATGAACAAATTTGCAGAACTGCGCGGAGGATGAAGCTATAGATGTTATAAAAAAATCTAGATAAGGTGATCAAGTCTGGGTGAAGGTAGATCGAGTTGATTGATCGATTTGTGTGAAGGATGAAGCTATAGAGGTTATAGACAGATCCAGATAAGGAGATCAAGTCTGGATAGATCGAGTTGATTAATCGATCCTCTACATAGGTTGCGTTCGTTCCTTTGACAGAGATTAGACGATCCAGATTAAAGGAGAAAGATGAATTGACGACGGGGAAATAATTCATGAAGTGAATCTGCATGGAAGATAAGAGATACACAAGTTAAAGTGTAGTTTCGCACTAATAGCAGACCGACAGATGAGATCAAAGCCACAAGATATCGAGGAATGGGAAACAGTTCACGAAGTGAATCTGCACGGGAGATAAGAGATCTGCAAAGTTAAAGTGTAGTTCCACACTGATAGTAGATCAACGAATGAGATCAAAGCCATAAGAGATCGACGATGGGGAAAGAATTCAAGAAGTAAATCTGCATAGGAGATAAGAGATCTGCAAAAATTTTCACTGATAACAGATCAATGGATGAGATCAAACCCGTAAGAGATCGATGGCTCACAGGAGTTGAAAAAGACCAATTGTGGAAGAACATTTCGGAAAAGTTGGATGGCACATCTGCAATCTGCAAATTGACTTGACTTGGTTTTGCGGAAGCAGTTTCGAGAAAAACCAAAATGCATACCCACAATCTGCAATTGCGGAAAGGTAATTACGGAATAGTAATTGCAGAAAGGTAATTGCGAAAAGGTAATTATGGAAAGGTATATACGGAAAGGTAAATACAGAAAGGTAATTGCGGAAAAGTAAATTGCGGAAAGGTATTTGCAGAAAAGTAATTTCGGAAAGGTAAATTGTGGAAAGGTAAATGCCGAAACTGCATCTAATGTTTTTAATTTTAATTTTTACATTACTTGTGTCAAGTGAATAGAAAAGGTAATTTCAATTTCCAAGTTGCACATTTTATCATGCTCATAAGTTCAACATATTTCTGCATAGCTAAGTCCATGATACCTTCAAAGTAATAGTCCATCTTCCATTTATGGTAGAGTTCAAGTTTTTAATCAACATTTATCCTATACATTGTCCCATGACAAAGAAAACATGCAAACGTTGCTTGAAGTTGTTCCCATGCACAACAAAACAATTGGTTTTCCTATTTGTCATTGAACTTGCATACAAAAATTAACATTGCCATCAATAAACATTTGCATATTTCATTTTTAGCTTGCATTCCATATCTATTTTGTCGAAATTGTTTTATTTGATTATTATCTCTTTTTTTTGCAGCTTCTACATGTCAACTGCAACAAATTTCATCAACAAAAGATGCAAAAAAAAAATTGGGAATCGGTCAAAGGGAAATGATTGTTTCCCTTTTACTAGACAATGATATAACTCTTACTGCTAAATTCAAAATATTCCAAACATCAATTGTAATACCTATCTTATGAAAAGCTACATTAGCTATATGCTAACATTTTCAGTAATCTTTATTCTTATTAGTAAATGCATTTTTCTCTTTTGCAATATAATCTTCTTTGTATGAAATATATATTTGCTAATATTAAAATTAAACAATTTTTTATTATCTTAACCTTGGTTTTCACTTTCAATATTTTTACCCTCTCAACGTTCCTTTGCACCTCCCGGTAAAGGGAACAACGCAATGATAGATACCTTTTCTAAAAGGGAAATCTTAAGATAAAACTAAGTTAAGATAATAAAACATATATTTCGAGTAATAAAACATATATAGGTAATACAACATGGACATATTGAAACAATACAAAATAACGCATTAAAGTAGATGAAAGCAAATTTGATTTTGATGCTAACAAAGGAACATGTGACAAAGTGGTTAATCGCTTTGTTGAATTGAACCAATAAATGGGGAAACATATAAGTAAATGATACATCTCAAGAAGAAGCATATTTTATTTACTTCGCAATTGTAACAATACATTAAATAATGGGAACAATGTAAGTGTGACCAATAGAAGAAGTGTTATGATCGCAAATATATGTTTAGAGGAAAAATAGTACATCTATAGAGCAAACAATGAAAAGCTTCAAGCAGAATTTGGTTTTAAAGACTTTGAAGCAAGTAAGCTTTCCTCTTTTTTCCTGCGTTGGACGTATGGATTGTCTTGCATTCGAGAGTATCTAGAAAAAGAGAAAGCTGGAGAAATGCGAAGGCCTGAAAGAGATTTAACTCTTGATATTGCAATGAATATAAGCCCTTGTCTATCAATGTTTCCTATATATATTGTTGCATTTTATAGGGTCATACCTTGTGCCTTATGAATTTTTAAACCCCATGCCATATGAAGTGGTAGTTGCCTATGCGTTCCTCTTGTTATGGGAGAGATGGGAACACAAGTAGGATTAGAAGCATCCCATAAGGGTCCTTTGTAGTGGAGGAATTCAACAATAACAAAGGACAGTAAGCTAGGAGGTTATTCACTGGAGTTGTAGACAATGTCAATGACTTTTCCAAGTGAGCCGTTAACAAGGCCTACTCCAACCCATAAATTAGCAATTAAAATGACTTGTTGACAAATAGAAAGAGGGACCTTTAATGGTAATTGTTCATCATTTATGGATTGGCAGACATGTTTTGTTCCTTTGTTCTGTAAAGCAATGTGCAATTGGCATATTAAGGTGTTTGAGCTTGTGTTTGTTGTGTAGTGTAACAGAGCTATTAGTGGCATACAAGTGGGTAGATTGTTCAAATGAGCAGTTTTATGGATGTGAAAGGAATGAGGTTGTTCTTTTCATTAGGAGTGCCCAGTATTCAAGAGTTGGTGTTGCATTTCAAAGGTTTAGTAAGAGTTGGCGAAAGGAAATTTGAGAAGGGCTATCTCCGTGTTGTCGAAAAATGGTTTTGAGCATGACAAAAGCATCAAATGTACGCCAGAGAGCAGTTCCAAGGGATGAGCCTACATACATGGGGATGTCCTTTACTGGAGGAAATTGCCCGAAGTCACCAAGAAGGATCATGGAACCACCACCAAACAGGATTGTGCAATGAGAGGGGAAAGCTTGATGTAAGCGTGCATCATTTTGAGTTAACATTTTTGGGCCAATAAAGATCATTTCATTGATGAGAATATAGCGAATGTGGCTGAGTTCTTCTTGAAGTTTTGAAAGGGATTGACCTTCAAGAGGGTGCATTTCAACAATGGGTATTCAAAGAGCAGAATGTAATGTAAGTGCATGTATGATAAAGGCAACAATACTAGTTGGATCTAGGAGAAGAAGTGGGAAGGCAGTTTGTCCAGATGCAGGTTAGAGTGCATATTTCAAGCAAGATATGATGTAAGATTTCCCAGTGCCAGCAATACCTCGAATGGCCATTTTGAGTGGTTGAGCAGGTGTAGTGTTTCTAAAATGGGAAATGAAAAGATCAAAGGCTATGCGTTGTGTGGGAGATAAGGAATCGGGTGAATTGGAAAAAGAGGTGGTGTCTTCATGTAGTTGGGTGGACAAGTGATTGAGGTCAATGAATGATATCGTTGTTTCATGCAAATGGATGGGTATATTGCTATGTGTCCAATTGTGATTTTTGTCAAAATCACAATGTCCAAGCATTTCAAGGTCATCAATATGGATGTTGTTGCCTGGTCGGATTTGAGAGAGAAGTTCCCATTCATCCATGGTATGGGGCAAGGGAAATGGAATTGGATCAAAGTTCGAATCATCAGATGGAGGTGTATAGGGTTCTTCTTGTACCTGTTCAACTTGCCACCCAACATATGTGTCTTTAATGCGATGCCAATGAGAAATAATTTTAGAACTTGTTGTTCCAATATCCTCAGGGAGGGCATGAAAAGGTTTGTATAGAAGAAGTTCGCTCCAACAAAATGGTTCAAAAGTTGAAGAATCAAAGGGAGGAATGAAATTGAATTATGGAAGACTCTAACAATCTTGTGATGCAGTTTGGTTTCCATGGATTATTTTTCCTCTTAGGTGAGAAAGACCAGGAACGAGCAACTTCAAGCAGGGTTAGATGTTTAAGAGCAAGGATTCTTTCCATGTATGAAAATATGAAGAGGGGGGGGGGGGGGGGGTTGGAGGGGTGTTAGTAGTGTCATTACAAACACGGCGGAAGACACTTTGACTCACATTTAGGGGGAAAAAGTGAGGTATGCAAAGCACAAGAGGGAGTTTTTGGAGCATGTGACATGCCTCTTGTGCACTAATGTCTTGTTCTACAACTGTTTGTGCAAGGAATCACTTGATTGGCTCAAGAACGGGGCCATCACTTGGTGTTGCATGTGCAAGGAGAGAGAGAATAGCATGGTAGCTTTTTTATTTTGGCTCTAATTTTGATGCATACTTTGAAATATATTTGAGGATAACATGTCTAGAAAGAACATGTTGGCAATTAGCATTATTAAACTTGCACAATGATCTAGGGACTAAACACAGTCTCATCAATAGATTAATAACAAATAACTCATGAAAATGGTGTAATCGGGCTATGGAATGAGTAGCCCTCTGTATATTCACACAAGAATGAAAAATTAAATTACAATCTCATGCTACAAGCATGAATGACAAGCAATTCGAATTCCTAAGGAGGTCATTCGAATTGAATGGGTGAGTCTAGCTTAATTGAATGTAAGCCATAGTCAACACTCAAGTTAACCACTGATCAAAACCCTAATTGACTCAACTGAGCCCTAAGTGAAGTCGAAGTGCAATAAATGACTGAGTCTTAACTGAAAGAGGTCAGACACATGTCACAACAAGCCAATCATTAAGTGGTAGCGCTTCAATGACTCCAATGAACCCCGATGAGGTTAACTGAAGGTTAATTGAACATCATAAGTGGTTGGAGGTGCCCCTGTTGACTCCAGTTCATTAAATAATCATTAATTAATCAATTTAATGAAGGGAGGTGCCTTCACTACCTTGTTTAACTGATTGTAACCATCAGTTAGCAATAAAGTGCATTAATGACACTCAGATCACCCCCGAAGTGCTCCAATTAGCCTCCCCGAATGTAGGAGAAGGCTAAGTTAGCCTCCTTGACTGAAGGTAGGCATGGATGTGATCTAGCTGATGTCATTTAATGCTCCACTGATGTCAATTAGGTCAATAATACTTAGGATAGTGGTTTAACTAGGCCAAATTGACCAAAATGAGTGTGT
>LPNX011026024.1:1139501-1174722 GCA_001517045.1 Pseudotsuga menziesii
GAAAGAATGCCTAGCAACCAAACTGCTTGGATGCAAGCATTTACCGCTCCTCGATACTTGACCTCTGCTGAAGATACTGCTATGGCTTCCTGCTTTTTGCTAGACCAGAAAATGAGGCCACCACCAAACATGAATACATATCTGTAAGTAGAATTCCGATCAATAGAATCACCCACCCAATTGAAATCTGTGTATCCAACCAGCTCTAGCTCGAAGTCTGTAGCATAGTGAATGCCATAGGTCCTGGTTCCCTGAATATACTGGAGGATCCTCTTGGTTGCCTTCCAATGAAGATCATGAGCCTGTTGCATATATCTTGATACAACATTCACAGCATAACAGATATCAGGCCAAGAATGTGTCAAGTACAACAAGCTACCAATCAACTGTCGATAGATAGTGCAGTCCATGGGAGGTGTGCTTTTTCCATCTTCAAGGCTGATCCCTGAAAGGAAAGGGAATGGTGCAAGCCTACATTCAGCCATGTTAAACTTGACTAACATGTTTGAAATGTATTTGGAATGAGTGACCATAATCCGATTATAATTTTGCTCAATTTCAAGCCCCAAAAATTGTTTTAGGAGCCCCAAATCACTCATTTCAAAGGCATTGTGGAGAGCAGTTTTGATGGCTGAAATGGAAGCAACTGTGCTACCTGTGATCAGTAAGTCATCAACATATAAAAAAATAATGATCAAATGACTATCAGACTTCTATAAATACACATTTGGATCTGATCTACACCTTTGGAAGTTTTGCGAGAGAAGGAAGGCATCCATCTTGGAATACCACTCTCTTGGGGCCTGTTTTAACCCCTATAGTGATTTCTTTAGCTTGCAAACCAAATATGGATCAGTGATGTAGCCCTCAGGCTGCTTCATGTATATCTACTCATGAATATCTCCATGCAGAAAGGCTGACTTAACATCCATATGATGCACTTCCCAGCGCTTAGATGCTGAAATTGCCAAAACTAGGCGGATGGAGTCCATTTTTGCAACCGGTGCAAAGGTATCATGGTAGTCCACTCCTTGGACTTGAGAGAAGCCTTTTTCCACTGGCCTTGCCTTATATTTGTAGGTTCTGCCATCAGCAACAACCTTGGTCTAAAACACCCACTTTCATTGAACCAATTTCCTTCCCGGAGGAAGAGAAACTAGCTCCCAAGTAGTGTTTTTCTGAAGAGAATTCATCTCTTCATTCATGGCAACTTGCTATCTCGGATCCTTCTGAGCATGGTAGTAGGATTTTGGGTCTGAACTAATCATCAAATAGCAAGTTTTGAATAGAAAATTATCAAGACAAGAGACCGCAATACCTGCTCTTTGGAAATCAGACCGGGTTCTCCTTGGATCATCCGGATTTCCAATGTTATCTCCTGCGGAGGAGAGTGTCTGTCGGGCCCATGTGGGAAGATGATTTTGCACTTCAGGTTCTAATTCAACATCTGATGATTGATGCACACTGATATCAGAAATCATAGGATCCAAATCAGGGTCATCACCCCCAATTTCATCATCCAAATATTCAGTAGAATATGAAAGAAAATCAACAGTTTTCTCCTTCACTAGTTCCACCTCCTGAATAGGCTCATCGAACTTGACACTTCTCTCGATGATGATATGTTTTGTTTTGATATCCAATAGCTTGAAACCTTTTGATTCATCAGGATACCCAATAAACATACATTCTATGCTTTGCGGTTGCAAAGCCCTTCTTTTATCAAGTGGAATCCGGGCCCATGCAGTGGACCCAAACACCCGTAGGTTTGACACATCCGGTTTGTGTCCGAAGTATGCTTCAAAAGGGGTCTTCCATTTCACGGATGAGTGTGGCACCCTGTTCTGAATGTATGCTGCAGCATGCATGGCTTCAGCCCACAAATTTGCAGCAAGCTTATTTGATTCCAACATACAGGTGGTCATCTCCTTGAGAGACCGATTCTTCCTTTCTGCTACTCCGTTCTGCTGGGGAGTGTAGGGAATTGAATGTTGGACTTGAATACCACTTTGGGAGCATATGTGAAACAACTCATTACTGACATACTCCCCTCCATTATCAGATCTCAATATCTTGATCTTAAGCCTAGAGGCATTCTCGATCAAGGCCTTCAATTCAGAAATTTTTTCACATACTTCAGACTTCTTTTTGAGAAAGAAGACCCATGTGTACCTTGAAAAATCATCAACAAAAGTCAGAAGATACCTTGACCCATTCATGGATGTGACAGGCATTGGATTGCTGATATCAGAATGTATCAACCCCAATATGCATGTAGCTCGGTTTGCCTTCCCCCGATCGAACTTGTGCTCAGGGTGTTTTCCAATCACACAACCCTTGCAATTTTCGGTGGTTGCCTTGATGACTGGGAGGACTTTAACCATGGAGTTTTTCTGTAATTGCTACAAATATTTGAAATTTAGATGGCCAAACCTTTCATGCCACAACCTACTAACCTCATTTCCATGAGTTAGCAGAGCGGTGGGCTTTGCATTAGGCACAAAGTGGGAGAACTCATAGGCTCTTGCATGATGGTTTGCAAGACCTTTAGCAATGAGTTTCCCGGATGCAAGCTTCATTATCTCAACATCATTTGGGATGAAAGAAACTCTCTTAGGCACTCCAGTATGTGTCATCTAATAGACACTAAGGAGATTTGATGCCAGAGACGGTACATACAAAACATTTGAAAAATAACCATTCTCAAGATCAACCGTACCTTGTCCTTATGAAATAATGGTGGAGTCATCTCCCATGTGGATGGGGATGGATTTGCCGGTCTCCAAGGATGAAAAGGAGTCTCTTTCAGCCATCATGTGGTTCGAAGCTCCAGAATCAATCAAGAGTGCTTTGGACTTCGAAGTGATTTCCATGAGGGCATGACCTTTTTCATGCTGTGGTTCCTGATCTTGTTGATCTCTCCTCCGAAATCTTTCCAAAAGATTGATGTGATTTCTCTCAAGGAGAGAGGTAGCTTCATGAAGCTTCTTCTTCATGCAGGCATGTTTAGGGTGGAAGCCCTTCCCGCAGTAGGAACACTTGACTTTTTCCTTTCCATGGTGCCATTTTCCTTTGTTCTTCCTTGAGCCGGAAGACTCATCATGCTGCTGGTTTTCAATTCTAGGCTTAGGAGCATCGAATTTAGTTTTTGTGTTCTTCTGCTACTTTCCTTTACCCTTTAGATTTTTGGGCCCCAAGAAATGGAGGGCTTGATCACAGGAGGATCAGGTGATCCCCATCTGGACAAGCTTATCATGTTCACTTGTGAGGGACTCAATGAAGGCATTGAGTGTAGGCATCTTCCATCCAGGGGTTGTGAGCTTCTCCGAACGGAATGTAGAAACAAAAAATGAATAATCAACTTCAATTTTGGAGAGTATGACGAGGATGAGCTGATCATCCGCCTTCTCCACTTTTCATTGCTTCAAGAGTAAGATAGTGTGCTTGAACTTAGTGAAAAAGTCATTCAAAGTCTCGAAATTGGAGAGCTGGAGAGACATTAATTCATTTTCGAGCTGGTAAACTCTCAAGTCATCTTGATTTCCATATAGGGTTTCCAATTTGTCCTATATTTCCTTTGGAGTCTTCAATCCCAAAAGATGGAAAAGAAGATCCCGGGAAATAGAGAGGAACAAGAATCCGAAGGCTTCATCCTTCTTGTTCAAGAATCTTGATTTGTCTATAGCAGAACCAGGCTCTGGTTTAGTGTCCATGGTGACTCTATAGAGTCCTCTGGAGCGCAGCTGAATCTCCATGTCACGTTTTATGAGTGGAAATTGTATGGAGTCAAAAGATCTACTGAGGAGGCCATATGGATTTGCTGGAGCGAATGCTTCACTTGTTGAAAACCTGAAAATCACATCAGAAAGGGCAATGTAAGGTCAGACAACCTGCACATTTTAGGCTTTCATCACACCCAGCATAGTCAATCAAGCAAGATTGATCAACAAGTTCTTTACTTGGGGTATTAAGTGGTAAGCCTTGGCTTCTGGTGTAGTGCTGGATTTTTGAGCTATTGCTCAATTTTCATGCAAAAATCTGTCAAAAATCTTGTTTTTGAGAGATAGAGCTTCGTCCCGCCATGAGCTCTGATACCATATTAAACTTGCACAGTGATCTAGGGACTAAATACAGTCTCATGCATAGAGTAAAAACATATAACTCATGAAAATGGTGTAATCGGGCTACGGAATGAGTAGCCACTCTGTATATTCACACAAGAATGAAAAATTACATTACAATGTCATGCTACAAGCATGAATGACAAGCAATTCAAATTCCTAAGGAGGTCATTCGAATTGAATGAGTGAGTCTAGCTTAACTGAATGTAAGCCATAGTCAACACTTAAGTTAACCACCGATCAAAACCCTAATTGACTCAACTGAGCCCTAACTGAAGTCAGAGTGCAATAAATGACTGAGTCTTAACTAAAAGAGATCAAACACATGTCACAACAAGCCAACCATCAAGTGGTAGCGCTTCAATGACTCCAATGAACCCCGATGAGGTTAACTGAAGTGTAATTGAACATCAAAAGTGGTTGGAGGCGACCCTGTTGATTCCAGTTCATTAAATAATCATTAAACAATCAATTTAATGAAGGGAGGCGCCTTCACTGCCCTGTGTAACTGATTGTAACCATCAGTTACCAATAAAGTGCATTAATGACACTCAGACCACCCTCGGAGTGCTCCAGTTAGCATCCCTGAATGTAGGAGAAGGCTAAGTTAGCCTCTTTGACTGAAGGTAGGCGTGGATGTGATCTAGCTGATGTCATTTAATGCTCCACTGATGTCAATTAGGTCAATAATACTTAGGATAGTTGTTTAACTAGGCCAAATTGACCAAAATGAGCGTGTAAGGTGGTAAATGTCTCCAACAAACATTAGCCCCCATATTGAAAGCATGTTTGTGTTGTGAATATTTAGAAGGGAGTCATTTCTTGCAGGATTGTAGGTCTTACGTCCATTTGCATCAATGGACGTAAGACCTAGCGACATTGAATAGATGTTCCTTTTTTGCAAAGGCAAGTTGATTCTGAACATCTAGTGTGCCTTTGAACACAGTTTACAAGTACTTCATAGTCAACTGAGTAGTTTGATGCAAATATGGATGGTGATGCAAGACTGCATTGATCATTTGTAGTAGAATGATGTAACCCAAAAGTGGACAAGTGGTCGTTACGAGGATTCTGAGTTGTAACATATGTGTCAAAAAAGTGTTTTGCAGCTTCAACTGCAAGTGTAGAAATAATAGCTCCAATGATATGAGAAAATATGCTAAGAAGAAGCACATGAAATAGATCTTGCTACTAATATAATTCTCACAAGCTTACACAGAAAAAATAGAGAGAAGAAAAGAGACTGAATCACATGAATGAAGAGATGAATATTGGAGTGTATCCTTCCATTTAATAATGATGAATAATAGTGTACATAAATAGTACACCCTTCATAGGAAAATCGAGTTGTATGGACACAACTCATAAAGCTCAAAATGATCGACTTACCAAAATATGATAACCCCCATAGGTGGCTAAAGCACTTCCCAAATCAGTTAAGGACCTCACGAATTAGCAAAAGCACGAGTGAGTTGTCAAGAGTGATGGAAAAACATGCTAATACTGGAAAATGGAGAGAAAGTCATGAAGGATGGGTTGGAAACAAAAGATACCAGTTTCCTAGTTAACTAGCTTTACCTTATTCATAGAAAAGCTGGATAAAGTAGAATAAAGCAAAATCTGTAGTAAAGCGCAGTTACCAAATCTAGATGTCCATAAAGTGGTAAAGATCAAACCAGAATCATAAATAAAGCATTCTTGGGGTATAGATGGAATGTGTTGACTTTAAGGTGCAAGTGGATGCCAACTAATTAGGCTAGTGGTTAGGAATTTAATCAAACAATGATTAAATATTTTTATCCTAAGTTATGAGTGGGTTTAATATATTCCAACACCCCCCTTTAAGTCTGACTTTATGATGGTATGTAAAAAATATAGATGCATATGGATGCATATTGGGCCCAAAAACAAGGCTATGGTCACCCTTTAACAATTATTATGTCCAAAAAAACTAAGGAAAGAGACCAAACCACATGGGGAAAATCCTCCCTTAAGAAGGACATGAGAGGCAAAAAAAAATGTTGTTGATGCTGCTCCAAACTAAATGCTGATGTCTGGAAGAATCTTCTTCTTGGGAAGAAGAGAAATCTGCTCACTTGGATCAAGGACAACTGCGGGATGGAAACTAGGACCATGTAGAACAACTAATATCCAATCATGTGAAAGCTCTTGAGAGTTGTAATCAGCTCCAAGATGATGTAATGACTTGAACTTCGAACCAATAGAGATGAAATCAGCTCCAAATAGGTGTAATAAGAGTCCAAGCGAATGTATGAGGTCTCCAACTTCATTTACACAGAGAGGATGCGTGCAAGTGATCATGTAGGAACATAGAGAAGGCATATGATCAAAGAGTGCGAATGCATGGGCTCCATGGGTTGATCTAGCTTCCAAAGAATCCAAAAGATCACATATAAGCATATCAATAGACTCATGGGAATACATTGGTAAAGAATCCTCTGTGGTAGAAGTATGAAAGGAGGAAGGAAGGATATGTTCAAAATATTCAAGGAAGCTCTGAGTATTGATGCCAAGAACAAAGGAGGAAATGCAAAAGCACACGATATCAAGTATGATAAGTGGCATGACACCAATATGACTTGATATGGCTAAGCAAACATCCTGAATGTCACTGGGTTGCGCACCATCAATGATAGAGGTATGTACAAAGTGTGAAGGATCTGGCACATAGATCTTAGAATCTAAGATAAAAGACATAGAGAACAATGAATGGGTGAATGGATCATCATCAATATCAATAGCAGCTCCATATGTTACTTCTTTTTCTTCATTAGTATCACAAGAAGAAGAATCACCTTCAAGAGACATAAAAAAGATGGCTCTTCAATATTTGCTTCTTGATTGACGGAGGAAGCATTTGAATAAAAAATGGAAGCAACAACATGAACTAAATGAGAAACTTCTTCATCATAAATAACTGTTATCAGATCATGTAGAGGCCAATACATCTTGAGAGAGAGCACATGAGGAGATGCTGGGTTCGCTCCATGCTTTATCTTCTACTTCCTGCACACCAAAAACCTTTTCCAATTTTTTCCAAAGCTCAAATGGATATTCAGCAGAATCTATGAGATGATGTATATCTGGAGACATTGCCAAGCACATAATTCCATAAGCTCTATCACAATTATTAATCCATTCAATCTTCTCTTCATAAGACTCAGGTTCTCTCAATGCACCAATGGAAACTTCAAAGAGACATTGCCTCTTCAAGTATGCGCTCATCTTGGGCTTCCAATCAACATAGTTGAAAGGAGATAGAAGAGGAAATTTTGAATCCATATTGAAGTTGTTGATATGCTCTAGTAGATACTCTCTACAACTTTCAAAAAAAAAACTAGGAGAAAATCTTGTAAGCTTAGACAAGCTCTTATTTAGAGAGGGATAGGAGACTGGTTGCGCTTCTCGACTTTGTAGAACTTGAGAAACCTTGCGCTCTGATACCATGTAGAAATAATCTGATACCATGTAGAGCTTGAAAGGTTGTGTACCCTGTGGCTCTGATACCATGTAGAAATAATAGCTCCAATGCTATGAGAAAAGATGCTAAGAAGAAGCACAAGAAAAAGATCTTGCTACTAAGATAATTCTCACAAGCATACATAAGAAAAATCGAGAGAAAAAAAGAGACTGAATCGCATGAATGAAGAGATGAATATTGGAGTGTATCATTCCATTTAATAATGATGAATAATAGTGTACATAAATAGTACATCCCTCATAGGAAAACCGAGTTGTATGGAGACAACTCATAAAGCTAAAAAAACTTGACTTACCAAAATATGATAACCCCCATAGGTGTCTAAAGCACTTCCCAAATCAGTCAAGGACCTCACGAATTAGCAAAAGCATGAGTGAGTTGTCAAGAGTGATGGAAAAACATGCTCATCTTGGAAAATGGAGATAAAGTCATGAAGGATGGGTTGGCAACAAAAGATACCAATTTCATAGTTAACTAGCTTTACCTTATCCACATAAAAGCTGGATAAAGCAAAATAAAGCAGAATCTGCAGTAAAGCGCAGTTACCAATTCTGGATGTCCATAAAGTGGTCAAGATCAACCCAAAATTAGAAATAAAGCATTCCTGGGGTATAGATGGCATCTGTTGACTTTAAGGTGCAAGTGGATGCCAACTAATTAAGTTAGTTGCCAGGAATTTTATCAAATAATGATTAAATATTTTAATCCTAAGTTATGAGTGGGTTTAATATATTCCAACAACAAGAACATCTTCCCAGTCTAAGCTGTCCATATTTGGTGCACCTACTAACCAAATAAAACCATGAATGTGTGTGGATCCCCTATATTGCCATTCATACCTACATGGGAGGAAAAGGAATACATTAGAAAGCAATCTTATAAAGTGACAAACATGACGAGAAGGATAAGAAGGAATAGATAGTAAAACAACTGCACCAAGAATCGGTTATATGAAGGCCTTTATGAAGCACCTCTTCAAGGAATATTTTGAATCTATTGTGCATGTATTGTGATGTAATATGTGGATTTGATATGATGTTGTGAATCTTCCATTGATGGTGTTGATCTAAACAAGTAGGGCGTTCACCAGGCATTAGAGCATGCAAATCTGACCATTTTGTGTCAGCTGCACTAAGGGTGAAGAAGAACGTCAATGTTCCTTGTTGATTGATCATATTTGTGAGTTCAACTCTAATTTTGTTCTAATATCAGCGTGTTCCATGCAAGAAGACCCAAATTGTGCGACCATTTCACCAATTTTGACATTAGGCATGTCTTGCAATTGGTTAACAAGCTCAAGTGTTGTGGGAGGGAGTGTATCTTCAAGGTTATTTTTGACAAAAACAGAAGCGGTAACATTACTCCGACGACGCATGATTAGATTGTATATGTAGTACCGAAAGCGAGGATGTTGCCCAAATCTTTTGTCATGATAGTGAATGAGGTGAAGCGCATATTCGTGTATCTCAACTTTATGAATGCATGGTTGTTTAAGCATGGTTGCACCTATGGGGAACAAGATTGGAAAGGCCATGGAAATAAGGCCTTCTGTGTTTTACTCATTGATAGGGGATATTCCTATAGGGGGCCAATCAATGGAAGCCGGTAGTGGGATATCTGGTATGCGTAAGAAGTGTCTAATTTCCTCAACCTCAGTTCTAGCATTTATTTGTGTTGAAGTAAACAAGGAGGATTCTAATTCATAGGGTTCAAATGAATTTGGTGATTACATTGTAGAGGACAAGCTTTGTTGATGAGATAATGTATCATTGCTATTAACATGGTGAATCAAAGGTGACTTGTCTGTTGAAACAAGAGGCAAAGAAGCTAATGCAATTGGGTTGACTCGTACATCCTTGTAGTACGAATTGTTGGCCATTTTGTATTCAAGAGCAGCAAGAACATGTGTTCGACTAACAAAGAGTTCATATGGATTGTTTGTAGGGTTGCATTTGCAAACAACAAAGGATGTCAATGTTAGATATAAAATGGGGTAGGGATGTGGCAATATTGGAGATGTCTTGGGGAAGCAAATAGTATGGGCAAAATATTTATATTGACCACCATGAGCATGTGTGACTTGTAGGGTTGGGTTAGGGTGACTAATGAGCATTTCTTCAACTTGCGTAAGTACTGCAACGACAGGTGGTTATATGCCTGGGTCCATATTGTTCTCCAATGAAAAGCGATGGACTTTTCTTTCTAGAATACAACGAGAACATTCGTATGCACCATGGAAATTTTTCATTGCAATGCTAGGGTAACATTCATTACAAATCGAGCAGACATTCATGTCAACAAGTTTGTCCATTTTTTTACGAAATCGTTGATGTGCATCATCAAGGGGGGTGTTGGATGCATTTAGCATGGGGGATGGAAGGGATGGTGTGTTGGAAGGTTGGCCAAGAGAAAATGAAAAATACATATCCACAGCTTGACGCACAACTCTATAAAGAAGCTGTTGCTTCTTGATGGTTTTATTTATGTAATGTGAATATACAAGTCTTCTTCGTGCATTGGCTTGTTCATTGTCATGATTCAACATGATGCCTACAAGAAAAGCACAAACTTGTTAAAGACTTAGAAGTTTACATTGGTGGCAGGACACATTTTGTATATGTAATAAGTGGAAAGTATATGGATATAAAACAAAAGATATAAAGCAAATGTTAAGTGATTGCATATTGGGAACCAACCATATACGTTAAAATAACATTTATGGAGTAAATATATTTTTCAAGTTTTAGCTTGATAACTGTACGAAAACAACAATATAGAAGACCAAAGTTTAGTATGACAAAGCGTATATGAAAAAAAAATGTAATAATTGTTCTGTACAAAAGAATGACAAGTTGTGGTAAGAAAGAAGAGAACAAAGTTGTTTATTTTATAAATAAATATAATAGGAAATTAGTATTGTATTCAAAAGTGACAATATAGGTTGCATAAACAATTTAGCTTCAAAATGTTAAGTGATAGCTTGTACAGTGGAACTATGAGACTACAAGATAGAACTCTTAAAAGCAAAAACTATAAATGGAGTTAAAAAAAACCCTGCTATGTTGAAGCATGAAGTAAGGACAAGATTGAGAATTGAGGCAATTCATTATAGACAATAACGAATGCTCAAGTATAAAGTCAAAACAACTTATGTATTTGGATGTCCAGGTGAAGTTGTCAATTAAATGTTTTCAACCATCACAATTACAACCTTTACGTGTGCAATTCCATAGAAGGCCTCCGTTCTAACTGAAAGAGTAAGAAGAAATTGTTTGTTGTAGATCTTTTGGGCTATTTCAACAATTGACGTTGCTTCAGTTGAGAGGAGGCATAAGTCTTTTGAAAAAATTCCCATGAGTTGGTTTGCAACATCATCGAAAGCTATGGCACCATGAAGGTGTCCAATGATATCTTCCAAGTCAACCTTTAGTATGTATCGGTAGTCACATTCAAGAAATTCCCCATCACATTTACCACAGTGCCAAATGTTCCCAACTTTGTGAGATTTTTTTTTCATGTATTGTATACCATCAACAAAAATAGGGCATGCAAGGAAATGAAAGTCATCCATGTTAACATTTGTGATGGTTGCAACAACAAAGTACCAAATAGCATTTTCAGACGGTTCAAGATTTTGTAGCTCATTGATGGTAATGCTTTTACGAGGAGCAGAATGAGAGGCATTGAATTTTCGGCTCAAAGACGGTGACGTTGAACGAAATCCATTGTCATCAAACCATCTTTGGAGAAGGACAATTTCTTCAATCTTTGGGTTTATAAAAAGAGTAGTGTTCGAGATAGTTCCAATAGTTTTTCCATTAAATTCTGTAACACGACCGCCTTTGATTGCTAAAACTTGAGGAGTATCTAAATCGAAGGTTAGGAAGCCCGGTTCCTTCAATTTGGCAATGCTCTCCTCAAAGTGTTATGTCAATGCTATATCCTGACATGTTGCGGAGTCCAACGGTGTGTCACACAGTCTCTACACCATCCCGTTTTCGTATGCTTAATGTAGGCGAAACTGAAATTACAAGTCCAAGAAGGTCAACCATGGAATTGACATGTATAGTTTGGATGTCTTGAATAGTTTTAAAGTTAAAGCAATGTAAAGGTATTAAGGGGTATTTGTCTAAGCATGGTTGGATGGTTGATGAGGAACCTAGGAAAATCTCATGATGGCTTTTCAAATGGTTGAAAATTGGATTGGATGCTTTCACTGTGCCATTTGATACTATGTACACTACTCCTATTTGTATTTGGTCATACAAAGAGAGTGTCAATTCATTGAATGCAAAGATATGTATTTAATCTTGTGAAGCATTAACACGGTAAAATCCAAACACTTTTCTAGACCCTCGTTGGTTGCCATATTCATGAATGTTTGTCTTGGCAATAACTCGACCTTGAATACTCCAAATTTTGCTAGAAGAGGCAAATGATGTGAATGGGATAGTCGATGCAGGAAATGTAGGGTTTTCATTTATTGAGGTAGGGTTCACAAGCGAAGGGGTGCAAGTTTGGAGCAAGCTGTTCTCTGGAACAGAGGAACTACTCTGCGAGGGAGAGGCTACAACTAAGTGGTAAGATGAATGGTCTCCAATAATCAATCCATCCACTGTGACAACCTCAAGTGCAAGCAATGTGATAGTCCTGGTAAGAAGAAGCATGTTAGAGAGTAATGGGAGACAAAAACATGTGATGCATCAACGGTGTGAAATTCATCAAGTGGGAAAAAACAACGAGGAAATGAAACATACGTTACATTATGTACAACATTGCATGTACAATGGGTGACTTTGATTATCGTTCCTTCTTTTAGTTGCCCATCTTCTACAAGACTATTATATGTAATTGGAAGCAATAGCTCATGCTTGTGAAGGACCTCAGAGATAGAAATTCGGAACCGAATAGTTGATGAGTTGAGTGAGTTCACTTGGTTTAATGTGGAAACTTGTACCATCGGGAAAATGTTGATAGCACCATGTAGCAAGAGTGAAATAACATCTTCAATTAGCATAGTCTCCATAAAGTGATGGTTGTTCTTTCCTGTGGAATCAAATAGGGCATGAACAAAAAAAGTTGCAAATGATATAAACCTTTTGAGGTTTATTCATTCAGACATATAGAAATGAATGTATATACATGAAAAGCGATAATGGTAATTGGGTTTGAAATCCAAAAATACAAAGGAAAGTTTATCCATAGAAAGAAATGACTACAAATAATACGTGCAATTATAAATTTGCATGGCTTTGTGTGTAGGCAACACTTGCACTCGTAGCTTTCATTTTGAATCCTTATGGAGAACTCTACTTTGCATTTGTTTTGCATTTTATGCATTGATAATTCATTCTTTGTACATGTGCAGTTATATTAATGAGGAATTCTGCATTTGTAAAGAGTTTTATCTCAACGTTTCGAACCTTAATGCAGGTCCATCCTCAGGAGACCTAAAAGCTCACGGGTCTCCTCACTTATCTTAAGGATATTAATATGAAAAAACGACGAGCATGTCAACATGTAAGGTCGGCTTAAGTATTGTGTTGACAAGCTCTTTAAGGAGGCTGATTGGTTTTTATGTGATGCATGACAGGTTTCCAAGCTTCTTTCAATTTGAGACCATCATCTCCAGGTTTCTTGGGTTCAGACCATTGCCATAGATGTTATTGCATAACTTTTTTTGCATGAATAACTCTATATATATTGAGTGGGCTCAAGGTGAAGATGTTGTCAACACGACACATGCGATTATTCAAAGTTTATAGATAACATATGCTTTGGCAGTGTGGATTGCATGTTTAGGAAGCAGTTTGTTAATTGGATTCCATAAGTCAATACCTAGACGAGAATGGACCTGAGCGTGACTTACCAAACAAAGTTGTTCTTTGCGTTTAATAAACGAGCAAGATAATCTCAGTAAGTATGATGCTCTTTCAGGTTTTCTTGTCACGTGTCCCTACTTTATGACGGATATTATGCATCGAACATACTTTTGGCATTTGCTGAGGCAAGTGTGGGAGGGCTATTGAATGTTCTCATCCAGACATGTCTAGTATGACATGTCATACCTTACCTTCCACATATTATATTCAAGTTTTGCATCCACATACAATAAGAAAAATTAAATAATCATTGTACAAATATATTTAAAAGTTATATTACACACTGTTATGTGACAATAAATATTACAAAAAATAATACAATTTTATAATAGTTAATGAAGAAAAAATACGAATTGCAGACATCAATTTTTTATTTTTATTTTTAGAATTATTTTTTATTTAACAATTAAATTTAAAATCAATAAAATTAGTTACATTAAATATTTTAATCCATTATTAAATAATCATTTATATTTCTAAAATTCAAAAAAATATTTTTAATTTTTAAAATATTTAATTTAATAATTCTTTTTTTCGTGGGAAAAAAGCATAATTTTATATCATCTTTCGAGAACAAAATTACATTTGGTAGATACACATAATTGTGTATTCAGAAAACAACCATAAAGGTCAAAAAAGAGAAAAGAACAGTTCCTGATAATCCACTGTAGTCCAACACATACAGTGATTTTAATAATAAGTTCCTGCCAATAAAAAAAGTTCACCAGTCAAGTGCCTCATATGTTCGTCTAAAAAAAGAGCCAATGCCATATAGCATACCAAAAAGTGTTACCATCAAGCCCAAAAAGAAACTAAAACCTGTCCACTAATAGTCCCATAAATGCTAAACCATAAATGTATCTCACCGTGTTCAATATAAACCAGAGAAAAACAGAGTTCAAAAACTTGTTACTGCTAAGCAACCTCTTCTATAAAGGACCTATGATTAATAATTAATTTTTATAAACTTTATATATATATTTTTAAATATTTAAAATAAATTGGAAGTCAAATTATGTTGAATATTAAACCATAACAATATAACCTACCTCACTACGCATACAATCTATATTCAAATCCCATATATTAGGTTTTATGTGATGTCTTTTTAAAATTTATTTTATATTAAATGGATTATATGATTTTTTAAAAAATTAGTTTATATTTTTTCATTATATTTAGCTGTGTTAATCACGTCATAAAAAATCAATGATAATACAACATAATTTTTCATAAATGTCATAATACAACATGGTCAACCATTGAAGAATACTACAATTCAGCGTAACCTTTGAGGAATGTCATGACATAGCATGATAGTTGATGAAAGATACAATTTGACATAACTCTTCATAATGTCCTAACAAAGTAAAAAATAATGACCAAAGTCAACCATAGTCAAACACGATAAAACAAAGTCAACCATGATCCAACACATGGTCAAGCGACGTCAACTACAATCAAACATGCTCAAGCATGGTTTATGATGGTCATCATAATCATCCGTGTTCAACCATCATTCACCAGTGTCAGACATGGTAAACCATGATCAATCAGTCATTGCCAACCATGTTCAAACATAGACAACCATAATAAACCATGTTCAACCATTGTAAAGCATATTTAACAAGGGTCAATCATGATCATAATCAACAAAACCCTTGAGCAAAATTGACCATGCTTAACTATGTTTTATGATGGTCAAACTATTGTTAACCATAGTCAACCGTCTCCAAACATCAACGATGGTTAGCCATATTCAACCATCTCCAAACATCAATGATGGTCAACCATAGTCAACCATGTTTAAACATAGACAACCATAGTAAACTGTGGTCAACCATGTCCAACCATGGTGAATGATGGTCAATAGTAGTTAAGCATGATCAAACATGGTCAACAATAATAAACAATGACCAAGCAAATTTAGAAACCCGCATAACCCTTAATGAATATTACAATGCAACATAACCATTAACAAACATAACAAGTCAACATAAGTCAACCCAAATGAACATCATAATTGATATACCATAATCATTGAGAAACTTAATAATTTGACATAAGTAAGTCAAGATGAAAATTAAAATGACAACCATTGAGGAATGTCATAATCAACATAACCCTTGAGGAACATCAACCATGGCTAACTATGACCGTCATTATCAATCACAATCAACAATAGTTGAGCACCATCAAACATAATCATAGTTAACCATGGTCAACCAAGGTCATGGACAATTAATAGTAGCCAATTATAAACAACCAAACTCAATGCAACATAGCCCTTTATGGACATCATAAGACACCATAGTCAACCATCGAGGAACCTATCAATTACATATACATTAACCACACTAAATGTCATAATGTGACAACCATTAAAGGACACCACAATTAAATGTAACCCTTGAGAAATGTTGCAATATGACAATAGTTTATGAGTGATGCAATCTTACATAACCTTTAATGATGGTCAAACAAACTATAGCATATTCAACAATTCAATTGTATTTAACCATTGTCAACCATGGTGTTGCAATCCAACATAATGCTTAATTATTATCACAATGCAACATAACCATTAAGGAATGCAAAAGTAAATATAAGTCAACCAAGATGAACATCACCATAAATATAACCATATTATAAACACGGTTCACTATAGTTGACCATACTCAACCATAATTAACCATAGTCAAACATAGTAAATACCTATTCCACACACATGCATATTTATATTTTAACTAAGCCCAAACTTTTATGATTTGACAAACATTAGTGAAATCAATCATAGTTAATTAACCATTCTTAAACATCTCCAACAATTTTTAACAATCCTCAAAAATAATAATCCATGGTAGAATCATTATTTAACATTCTCAAACAAACTGAACCACAAGGAAACCCTCCTCACAATACTATATTGAATTGTAAACAACACCCTACCCATTTGAACATATAACTTTTTTGAAAAAGACGGATGTAAATATTAAGAATATAATATTATAAAAGTAAATAATAATATTATATTATATAAATTAGATTAATTTTTTAGTAAGAGTTTTTTAAAAATTTATAATTGTTTTTAAATCACATGAAAATTGTATAATATAGAGTATGTGAAGTTGTTGAATCTATTTATAAATTTAGAAACACACTTTGAACATTTCCAAATTTAGATTTTAACCCATAAAAATTATTATAACTAAAATCTACAATATTCCAAAAAATAAAATAAATAAACTACTCCACACAGTAATATTATTATGTTTTAAAATAAATATAAAAATAAAAAATTAACAAACCACTATTATCATGTTAACAACTTAACATTCTTATGGTCATGCTGTGGAAAAGGCAGTTGGTCACCCATCTCCCATTAGAACGAGCTCATAAATTCATGGGGTTAGGCGTGCCTTGATTATAGGTATCCACGTGCCCAAAATTGGCAAATTCCTAATTTGCCAGCGAGGGCGATGGTCTGGGATAGAGAGGGTACGGCGCATCTTCAGCAAGAGCGAGGAGAGTTAAAATTCTTTGAATACGATGGGAGCTGGCAACCCTGTACGAAGCGGGCCCAATGAATGGTAGGCAAGCTGATGAAAGTTCTGGTCTTTTTCCTGCAACAGTTATGAAAATCTGATCATAAGCCCAAGGACTTTTTTAGCATGTGATCTGATAAGTCTCATTAAGACAGTATGTAGTTTGTTATACAAGGCAGAAGGCTTGTAAAGCCCTACTATGTATAATTTTCTGATAATCAAAATTTAACTTCACAGCAAAATTTCCAATTGGAGCATAGTGACCTTGGTTGGTTACAGCAAAATGCCCACTTGGAGAAAAGTAAACTTTGTTCCTTCAGATATTGTTCTTATAGAATGAAATTTACTGTTTTGGATAGATCGAATTGAATGAATATAGCTTTGAGTAGACTAAATAACCTTAACCTATCAATGAAAGGAATTGAAGAACGTAGCATTTCTGTAAATTGATTTGGAGCCAATTCACAAGGTTGGAAGCTGAATCTGTGGAGATGGTGTGCTCCATAACTTCTTCTGGGCAGAAAAACTCGCAATTATAGCAGATTGATTCTTTTCATTTAATATTGTAGAAAGATGGCTGTAGTAGGCTAATGAATCAATATCTTCTACCAGGTTGATGGGATTGCCGTTTCTATGGTCAACAATTGTCAGTCCATCAGAACCCACTTCGCTATTTGCCAAAACACTGACAGGCCTAATCTGGGCGATCAATTTTAGCTGTGGTTGCTCTGCCATTATAGCTGCACCTACCACTTCTCCCAAAAACATGCCCTGAAATACCAACATCAAGATTTATTATTTTTGACACATTTTTCAGGAAAGTTATCTGCCTATAGTATTGTTTCTGTTGAATCCAAATATGCACATATGTAATGTCAAACGAACTACAGCACATACGATGTGGGCATAGGCATGGTGACTGCGATGCAGTCGGAGCATTCTTGATAGTAAGCGGTGCACAAACATTGCTTCTGGGGTGTCCTTTGCCAGTGCCAGCTCTCTTAGAAGCCTTGTAAATGACGAGGCTTTGCGGAGGATATTGAGAGGAATCATTGTTGTGTTGAGCTTTGATGCTAAAACCTGCTTTGCTGCCAAGGGATCCAGATACATATTAAATTCTGCTTTTCTGTTTGAACGGACAGTAAAGACGTTTCCATCATCTGATGTTTCATTCTGATCAATATGTCCACCAACAATATACAGCTTCTGTAAAGGGCCAAAAAAACATATTTTAGTAACTAGGACGAATCTATCATTAGCTTAATAATGATCAACAAGGCACAAACAGAAGTGGGTATAGAATAGATTATTATCAAGCTGAGTTTTGTTCAGCTCAATATCTACTTAATAGTTTGCCCATATAACTAGATTCTCTCTCTATAGGTCACTGTTGGATGGTAAAAGGATAATGTAATAGCACTGACTTTACCGACAGCCTGCTCTGTATCAGGCGCATAGGTACCGCCACATGCACCAATTTGGGAGTTCAGTTTTTAGAACCTAAGTTTGGGTTGCCGTAGGCTCTCCAACTATGAGTGGATGAGGGGTATTGCTCCTTGACTCTTAGAAAGAGACAATGTTTCTAGTACCATTTCCAAGATATTTCGGTCAAACTAGATCTCATGAACACCATTGTTAGACCCACAAGTTTGTATGGTTCAAAGGTTTGGGGAGTTAGCTTGCTCGAGTCAAATTAGGCCTGCACCAAGAGAGTTTAGACCCTCTTGCTTCTTTCATCATCAGATGCAAGAGGACGATTCCCCACCTATTGTTCATGTAGAGTTTGCGAGACATCACTTCCGGATCAAGACAATCTTCAAATTGGTAGAGTTGCTGCATTTGTTGTTTTTTCTTGGTAGTTAGATGTTGTTGGCTTATTTATCACATAAATATAAACTACATGCATATAAGGATCACTGAAAGAAACACATTCATAGTAGACACAATTTTACCCTGGTAAAACCCTTTCACGGGAAAAACCTAACAAACTTCTCTAGATAAGATTCGTCAACAAGATACATAGTTTAACTTAGTGCCCAACACTAGTTAGTAGTTACATAATAATGATATAAGAAAGATACGGAATAACCTCTGAGCCTGAAGAAGAGAGAGAGAAAGATAAAATCCCAAAAGATGTCTTCACAATGTTTTCTTGAACCCTTAGTCTCTCTTGGATTTGTGCACTTTCCTCTTACTTGAGCGAATTGGTGTGTTGCTAATGAGCCAGCTCCACTTTTGTTTATACTAGAAAAGGTCTTTTCTTATTGGGCCGACTTGTCTTCTTGATTGGGTCATTTTCCCTTTTAAATAGCTTGACTTGACCAGTTGACTGGGTTAATTTAACTAGGCTGACTTCTTGGTTTGTAGTTATTATTTCTTGTGGAATATCTTTTGATGCTACTCAAAACATCAACAATCCTTCTTAGTGAGGAAGGTATTCTTCTGGTCATGATCTTCAGTACTGGCTTTTTGCTTGTTGACTTTTGGAATCTTCTATGGTCTAGAGAAGTTCTCTGCGAGTTTGCCATTCTCTATGATGTTCTCCAAGGCCTGACCACTTTCAAAATGGTTTCATTCTTCTTTTCCTAAGTCACTTGACACGGGGACACAGGACACGAAGGACATGGGGATTCGAGTGTCCAACACAGACACGGTGACCCTTGGAATCAGGACACGTAGGACACGTTACATATATATATATATATTTATATTTAAAAAAAATTATATATATTAAAATTTAAAAATATAGACATATAGCTCCAAATTTTTACAAATATTCAATATAAATCAGAATCAAGCCTTCAAATCTTCTTCCCCTGCCAAAAAAACCACTCTTTGAGCTCTCCCAACATTTGCAAATGACAAAATACAAGTGAAAATTCATTTTTAAAGAGGGTCCAACCATATTTTTTTCGAATTGAGTGTCCTATTTTTGGGACACGTAGTGACAGTCATGGGACACAGGTGTCCAAACACGGGACACGCTCTGTCAGGGTGTTCATGTCCGACACGGGGACACGAGACACGTAGCCCAAAACTAGTGTGTCCGGTTTCTTAGTTCTTTTCTATCCCATTGTACCCCACTAGCAAACTATATGGCTATTTGACCTCTCCAAGAGGTTTGACTGTTCCTCGACAGTCATGACTATAACTCACTTGAGTCTCTGATAGTTTTATAACTTTGCTCATGTATGTGTGCACTTTGCATGAGCTACAATAGCCCCTGGTTGTCATGTACCTTGACTTACCGGTATTTGAGTCAGGTATTCCTGCATGACTAATCTGAGCTATGCACTACTGAGTGGCTTATTTGTTGCATGGCGTTTTTGATCCATGTACCACCGCATAGCTAATTTGAGCCATATACCACTGTATGGCTAACTTGATCCATATACTACTGTATGGCTAATTGGTGTCTAAGCCATGTACCACTATATGGATTACCGGTGGGGAGAAATCTCGATTCATGTCTCACATAACTAACCAGTGGGGATTTTATCTATCTGTTGCTGCCTATGGAGAAACATCAATACTCCCTCTCAACTAGAGGAGTCATTCTATACTACGGCAATATGCTCATCCATGGATATGTACTGCTCCTTTCTGCACCATGTCTCAGATATAACTGATTTGTAACCTTTTGAAGCCTTACTACTTTACATCTTGTAATTCTAGCTGCAATATGCTCTGCCTCTGCTGTACTGAGTACTCCTGACGAGTGTTTTCCTAGTAAACCAGGATATCATAGCTGATTTCAAACTGCAGCAACATCCCTGATGTGCTCTTTCTCATCGAATGCACTAGTCAGAGTCCATATATACTTGCAGCTTTATTTTTTTGCTCGAGACAAATCTGAGTCCATATCTAATCGTACCATGTAGGTACCTCAACACATGCTTTGTTGTACATGTCTAAACTCTAGAAACATAGCTCCATCAACGGCTCATGGGATGTTGTGCAACACTATAGGCTACTTACTTCAACATATACATAATGCGCACTACATGAACCTACTGCTCGTCAATCTCAGTCATCTATAAATGCATAAAAGAAAACTGTATCACAAATCTACATATAATTGTTATGAACAATATCCTTCAAAATACTCAGGAATTTAAGGAATAACTCAAGTGACAGTAAATACTTATCTTTCATGTGATTTGAAGGCTCCTTGCCTCCTTGCATAGATCACTAGAGTTTTTGGAAGCGTATTTCGCTCCATCGTTTGATTTTGAAGACCTTGATCTTCTTCTTTGTCAAGTATGGGACTTGTTGAAGTCTTCATGCTTTGTCCTCATGTCTTCTGGAAGCACTGGACCCACAACTGTCTTGGATCTACCTTCATAGTTTGGAAGGATCCCTTGGCATTTTTTCCAAGAGCATATTATCTACTTTATCTGAATCTAGCTAGTAGGAAGATTCTCCTACTCTTTAAATTTATGCTTGGAATTGTTTCCAAGTTCCTTTTGAAGAAATTCTATAACATGTCAAGTGCTTAGAAGCACAACTTTCTACTAACCAAACACTACTCTCTTTAAAGGACAAATTCTTCATCTGATGTCTCCTTAGTCTTCTTATGTTATGGAGGCTCATCCATGTTTGCTGTATTTGAATGATCTTTTCTCTTTTTGTTCTCTTGAGTGCAATTTCGTGCATAGTGTCCCAACTGGTTATAGTTGTAACATCTGATCTTGGACATATCCTTCTTATTTTTTGACACTGATCTTCTATCGATATTCTTAGTAAACTTTCTACCTTTTTCTTTCCTTGCATGAGCTGTAAGTGCTTGATTTTCTTCATCATTCGTCTTTTGCATTTTGGAGATCAACCTTGCTTCATCTTGAGTACAATTTGTCCATAGCCTATCAAACTTAGGTAGCTTTTTCCTTGCACAAATGCCTTGAACAAACACATCCCAAGAAGATGGGAAGCCATTTAATGTTGTCAACACGAGCTCTTTCTCTTCTACCAAACTTAGGTAGATTTTTCCTTGCACAAATGCCTTGAACAAACACATCCCAAGAAGATGGGAAGCCATTTAATGTTGTCAACACAAGCTCTTTCTCTTCTACAGGATCTTCAATAGCTGCTAGTTGATCCTTGATCTGAGAAACTCTTGTAAAGTAGGACACGGATTCTGACTTGTCCATCATCACATTCCTTGACTGATGTCTCATCAATAACATTTCACTAGTAGTCTTGCTTTCATATAATCTTGTCAAGGCCTCAAACATTTCCTTAGGAGTATTCAATTCTGACACATGAGCGATCAAGTGGTCCTTGATTGAACCAAATAGAATTCTTTTTGCTTTGACCACATTCTTCTTTTACTTTGTCTTGGCCTCCTCTTGCTCTGGTTCTAGGATAACTTCTTTGACATAAGTTAAGAGATTATTCTCCTCTAGGATGAAAAGTATGGTATACTTCCAAGATCTGAAGTTTTTTGCTCCATCCATTGTATCCTCAACCCTTAGATTGGTGGTCATTTTGTTAACACTAAGATTTAACCTAGAAACCCTAACAGAGGGTAGGTCGAAGATAAAATTTATCAAATGGAAAATCTGATGTCAAGGAAAGATGATCATTCTCCTCTAGGATGAAAAGTATGGTATGCTTCCAAGATTTGAAGTTTTTTGCTCCATCCAATCTATTATCCTCAACCCTTAGATTGGTGGTCATGTTGTCAACACTAAGATTTAACCTAGAAACCCTAACAGAGGGTAGGTAAAAGATGAAGTTTATCAAATGAAAAATATGATCTCAAGGAAATATGCACCCTCCTAGGGCGAGTTGGAGAACTCTTATTCAGTTAGTCCTTTGGACAAAATAGCTCAAAACTAGAAGCCCTAGATTCTCGATTTCGATGGTAAACAGGTCAAAATTGAAATCTCTCCGATCTAAGATCTGTTTCCACAGATAAATGAGCCCTCCTAGGGCGAGTTCAAAGATGCTAAGATCGAATTTGATCTGTGGATGGAAAGGCTGGAGGTTGGAAACCCTAATCCTTGGCCCTTGGCTGAAATTAGGTCAAAATTGAAAATTTCATTAAACTGAAAACTGCTTCCATAGATATGTGTGTCCTTTTGAGAGGATTTTCAAAATACTATTTTCAAGTCAAATCTATGGAGAAAAGATTTTCGCACTAGAAGCCCTAGTTTCCAACTTACGACTGTTACGACTGTTGAAATGTCTTCTTTCACCTTGGCTATGATACCATGTTGATATTTCTTAGCAGTTAGATGTTGTTAACTTTATTTATCACATAAATATAAATTGCACACATATAAGGATCACTGAAAGAAACACATTCACAGTAGACACAATTTTACCCTGGGAAAACCCTCTCACGGGAAAAACCCAACAAACTTCTCTAGATAAGATTCGTCAACAAGATACAAAGTTTAACCTAGTGCCCAACACTAGTTACATAATAATAATATAAGAAAGATACAAAATAACCTCTGAGCCCGAAGAAGAGAGAGAAAGATAAAATCCCAAAAGATGTCTTCACAATGCTTCCTTGAACCCTTAACTAGTCTCTCTCTTGGATCTACGCACTTTCCTCTTGCTTGAGCAAATTGGTGTGTTGCAAATGAGCCAACTTCACTTGTATTTATACTAGAAAAGGTCACTTTTCTTATTAGGCCGACTTGTCTTCTTGATTGGGTCATTTTCCCCTTTAACTGGGTCAACTTGACCATTTGACTAGGTTAATTTAATTGGGCCAACTTGTTCTTGATTTTTAGTTATTCTTTCTTATGGAATATTTTCTGATGCTACTCAAAACATCAACAACTTTGTCTCTAGATATTTACAAACTCAGTGGTTGACAAGCACTAGTATTCATATCTTACTTAGGTAGAGTTTTTGCATTGCCTCCGAAGATTTACAAACTTTATGGTTGGCAAGGACTAGTATTCATATCTTGCTTAATGCTCTTCCAAGGCCACCTATCAATTCACCCCCCCTCTCGTAGTGTTAGTACCTAGAGATCTCCTATTTACTTTGGTTGGCTAGGATATTAATAGACCACCTTCCTTCGTTCAGTTACTCTTTGGTTGCGTCCTACTTGATAAGTAGGAGATGAATGGGATTATTACGGAGGGTATTTATAAGCAGTATATCTAGTCACATGGATCGCCCCTCCTAGAGGGTTGAGACCCAAGATGGCCTTTTATGTAGAGAATTTCTTGGAGCTTAGAGATGCCTCATATTGCATCCCCATGATGTGTTTCAATATTGATGCATACGCTGAAGATCCCCCTAGGCCAATGCAAAGTGAGCTCTCATCAACTTCGAGTAGAAGTTGAGAACCTGATCCCGTGAGAGGATATATTATGCGAGATATGCGATAGGTAGGAGATAGAGATAGAAGAGCACTTTCTATTCAAATACTCTAGATACTATGAGATATTGGTCGGTTCTATTGCTTGTTCAAAGAGTCTCATAAATCCCTCTCCACCTTTCTTCAATGTCAAAACAAGTGGTGCTTGGCATTATATTGGGCTAAGCCTTTAGTCTTTGATGCCACATCCTCTAGACCCCCACTCGACCAAACACTACTAAGAGGATTACATCTTTATTTCTAATGCTCCTAATGAACAGATGTAGCTAAAATCAAGTAAAGAGCAACACCACTCCAGTGCCCAGATTTATCAAACCTTGTAAGGTAGATTAGTCCACGATAGGAGGCCTATGTAGAGTTGCAAATTTAGATCTTGGGGCAATTTATGCTAAGCTAGCATGCAATTGTCATCGGGTCACCTCTTCTAGATATAGAGGCGTCCCTTGGGCTAGGTCCAACTCTTCCAATTAGTCATCTAGTCAAAGATTTCCTTCCCTTCAACCTCGGATGGTAGGAGAGTTACACATTTGTTAGTCTATACTTTAGAGGGGGATAGTCCCCCCTCTCCTTTGTTTGGCCTTGGGCACTGTTATCACATATACATTTTGTAGCTTGGATTCCATGATGTAGCATGCAGACTTGTCTCCTGTTCTATTCCGGGCTACTTTTTACATGGGGTTTTAACATGGATCTTCACAGCTTCAGCCATTCCAGAGCCTTATCCATCGGACTTTCCTTGCAAGGACTCAGATTCAGGATTCCATTAAGATGCTTTCGTTGATGATCTAGTTCATTAGAGCAGAGCAACAGATTAGGAGTTGGTACACACAGTTATAGAGGGGCTTATCAGTTGGAGACAGGTATACATGATAAAATCAGGTATATTTCCTTGGTTTAGTTTTGCTCTATGATGTATCTCAAACACCTATGCTTGTCATGTTAGGGTGATTATGGTGACCTATGCTTATATGTTTTGTATTGCTCTAACCTGTGTTATGACTAATCAAAGAATTCAATGTGAAGACTGTTTCCCATGCCATGCTTGAACAAAGTGTAAACCTTAATGCTAGGTTGGTTCCATGTCATTTGTCCCCGTCCATCCAGTTCATTCACCTTTTGTTTTTATCCCATGACTTAGTCTGATGGAGACTTGTGAGATTGAAGATCCTTTCCCCATTCTGACCCCCATGTATGATGGATCCCATGTTGTTTTGTGTTTCGGCTCTGAGTTGTGCAACAAAACTTGCCGAAGCCTTGATCCTTCTGGGCCAGGAGAACCCATTGGTGTTGGTTCCTGAGCTTAGGTGAGTTGGGTTTTGAAGCCTTGATCTCTCTGGTCGGTTGCCCTTGATGTTTGATCCTGAGTGCGGATATTCCTCCCTAGTTGCCTGAGAAGTTGTCAGCTAAAACTTGAAGCAATATGTCTACCATCATTACATGCATTATGAGTTGTATATATTATGAAATGCAAACCTGCAAATGAAATTGCAAATTGTGTCTTTAAACACAAATCATAAAGGCTATGAAATGAAATTGTGAAAGGCCCAAATAAAGTAGTGGATAAACAAATGCTAAATCTAAAGACCGCTAGCCATATTATTGTAATGTAATGATTATTTCCTCACGGAGCCTAAGGGTTTTGATGTGAGATGGAGTAAGGGACAACTAATTCTAAGTGTCCCCTAGGATCTCTTCACTACAGTTTCTTGTGTACTCAACGCAAGGGTCCTAGAAAACATCCTCACGGAGCTTGTTTTTTAGCTTGGATGTGAATCGTAGACATGATTGTTAAGGTTGAATGGACACTTTTCAGATCAACTCATCCACTTATGAGACACCACCATTCCCTATTGTTCATCTAACATGCATATGTCACCTTGGTAGAAAGTATTGGTTATCATTCGGATAGATCACCGAGTCAAAGGCAGTTAAAGTCATGTCCCCTTGCCTTAACCTTGTTCTTCCATCCTCACCCATCTGTAGCACATCTTTTACACTTTGTAAGTATGGAAACAACAAGCAGACTTCCAGAAGATTCTAAAATTTTTCAGAAGCAAAGGTACATTTTATTATTATTATTATTATTGGTCACCATGATTATGAATAATTGATTCAAGTTTGGTTTTGATATACACCATTGGAGCATTTCTTACCTTGGATGGTTGCAGGATCACACTGGCATAGTATCTCACCTTGATTTTGGGTACTTTGACTTGGTCAACCCAATTGACCAAGTCAATCATGGTTCCCAAGGCAGTGACTCAAAAATACAACATGGTTTATATTTGTTCCAGACATGCCCAGGACCAATACTACAGTGTTAGTTTTGAGAGTCTGGCTTCGGTTCTCCAGAAAAGTGATTATTATCACTTAATTATTGGCCAAATGATAAAATTTTATTCCATATGGCAGTATGATTGGTTCTCCTAGAGCAGAGCAATGTTCTAGGGGGTATGAGTAGTCACTTATACCATTCTTCTATGTCTCCAGATCATCTAGAGCAGTCAGTTTGCCCCAGTTTGCACTCTGGATTGAGTTATGGTGGATTTATCAGTTTCCAAAGATTGTACCAACAAAAAATGAACTAGTAAATCATTGAAAAAATCGATTTGGCCTCTTGGGTCAAGGAAATGGCTTGGAATTTTGATAGATGATGTTTCTTCGCGTCCCGGATAGTCCTTCAGCAGTTTTCAGTTAGCAGATGTCCTGAATATTTTATTATGGTTCAGGCAACGACGAAATCCCCCCAAGGGGCACCTCCTTTGATTGGAAATTGATGTATTTCATTGTTATATCATATGATTTGAAGTTGTAAAAGGGCCTAGGGTGAATTAAGCCCCTAAGTGACCCCCTCAGTGTCTTATTGTATCACACTTTATGTTATATTTTAAGTTTGACTTAGGGTAGGCGTCCTTGAACAAAGTGCACCCCCTTTGTTGACTTGGTCACTTGATCCATGTGATGAGTTATGTATTGTTGATCTCCACCGTTGATGATGTTCTAATCGCAACCGTTGGATGAAACGGAAAGTTAGGGTTTATGTCTCGTTAAAACTATTTAAGAGAGGTGACCCCCCCATTGTAATTCATGAGCATTGGCACCGGAATTTGAATAAAGAGAATTTTGTCTGGGATTACTCTCTGTGTACTTTTGGAATTGATCTGATGTTTTGATGATTGACATTGCTACTCTTCTATATAGAGCGTCGTTCGGGATATATCTTGTATTTTTCCTTTACCCATTTTTCTGCAGTTTGAAGAGGTGCGCTAGGGAGGACGCAGCTGTGGGGAAACTCATCCTGTCTCCGCTCTCGGGTGTCTGGTTTAGGGAGTAACTCTTTCTTATGAACTTTTAGCGCCTTTTCCTTTCTTTATCTTACAGATCTCGTTCATTTGCCTTACTATTTGGTTTTCTCTGGTTTGGCAGGTAGCAGGGGGCGCTATGGTGATTGGTTGAAGCTCAACTCTGTTAAGAGCTACTCTGAAAACGTTCATTTTATCCAGAAAGTGGCATTCTTCATCATTTCATAGGAATTCTACAAAATCCAGGTACATTTCACATGTAATTTCTCTTTGTTTTATTTTCTGCATGCATTGTCCATCATTTCTTGCATTGAAAAAACCCTCATTTAGTAGTAGAAAAATCACCATACCCATTTGAACGGAGAATTGGCAAATTTGGCGATCTCGGTTTTGTACGACATATAAAAAAACCCTCTCTCTCTCAAAAACGTCAAGCTTGGACTCTTTTGCCCACCTCTAGGCACTTATCCCAGTTTGGGAGAAAACACCCCTCTTTGCATGCTGGTCAATTCCCTCCGTTTTGGCTCTGGTTTTCAGTTGGGTGGTTGTGTTTTCCAATCATCTTACCCAATTTGGTGCGTTGAAGCCTTAATCTTATTAAATCAACCTCGTCCCGAACATTTCCCACATTTCTGATTAAATCCCCCTAGGGTCCAAGGTCTGATTATCTAAATGAACACACCAACCATAGATCTGTTTAAATTGCTTAAGCCATTGATCTAAATTAATTCGAGTAATATTTCCACATTCCTTAAACACCCATACTCGAATATTCCTTAAACCGTGGCTTATTCCTTTAATCTAGGGTTTCCAGCTCTCACCTGACGTATTCACAATTCTGGGCTTGATCTAGTGATTAGCTGTAGATCTGTCCTTTCAGGACAAGATCAAGTCTCTCCTATTGTGACTCGAGCATTCAGTGCCATAAAGTGAAGGAATCCCTAACCGAGGTGACAACCATCCATCTTTTGGGGATTAGGGTTTTCGTAGGTCACAACTTTGGTTGCCTGTCCCCTCTGCCATCCTGTATAGGATTCATCTATTGGGGCAAGTACAAGATCGGTGATAACATTTTTGGCGTCGTTGCCGAGGAGGTAGAGGCTTACCTTGGTTCATTATATGTACCTCCAGTGTCTGTGAATGCGGTTACATTTTTATTCATTTATATCATATCTGGCCTTAAATCTAGTGGTTATTTCAATTACTTAATTCTGCACAATCACTGTGTTTTCTCACCTCTCCTACGACATTATCTGTTGGTGAACTTGACAATTCGTTAACCTGGCGACTCAACAACACGACTCCACTGAGAAGTGAACCCATCCCATAAATCACAATGAACTCGAATTTATTCCTCCAATTTTTCAATGAAATCAAGGAAAAGGCAGCTTCTATCTCGTCTGGACTTCTCTGAATCGATGAGGCACCTCATCCTATGCCGAAAGAGTACAATGAAAAGTTGCCTTGTTTCTTTGCAAATTCAATCAAATCAATCGAAAGTCGCTTGGATGCTTTTTAGTGTTATATGGAATCCCTGGGCGCAGAGCACGAAGATGTCTATATGCGATCCCTATGTGAATCCTTAGGAGGTAATGTCGATTTCTGGTTATACACGTTAGCACTTGGATCCATCACTGGATATGACATGTTCACTAAGTTATTAAGGGAAGAATGAGGTAAGAAGATTGATGAGTCCATACAACTAGATAATGATTGTGTTGTTGAGGATCAATCTGATAAAGATGATCAGGATAACCATAATGAGATAACTGGCGATTTTCCTTACCAAATTGATTCCTCCTCTCCCAATCCAACAATGGACATGCTTTTGAATGACTCTTCGATGCAAGAGAGTGATGATGATCAAATCTCAACTCTTTGAGATTATGACATTGATATTGATAAAGAAAGGGAACTTATTAAAATCTTGCCATCATTAGCTCAAGAAGGCACAAATAAAGAGGGAGAACGAAATGATCACTGTTGATTCTCTCAGTTGTGAATCCATCAAAGATCCTCATTGTCTAGTTGACGATTATTTTGAATCAAATTTTGATCATATCTCGAAAGAAGATCAATCACATAGTAATTATGATATGATTGTAAGTGAACATCCTTGTTCTGATGGTATTGACAAAATTCCTTATCCAATCCTTAATCAGGATGTGTTGGTTCAATGTGTGGATACTGACCTTGCTTCAAATCATCTTGCAATCATTCATGGAATTCAATTGAAAAAAAATTCTCTCATAAAATCCCGAGATCAATTATTCCAAGTTATCTGGGAGAAAATTTTCAATCCACCCTCACGTCCCAACTTTTTGAGTCTTCTTGTATGGGTTTGTGGTCCAATCAAGCTGTTACTTTCAAGATTTCTAGTCAGGAGTTTGAACTTTGTCGCATAATTGGAGAAAATACACTTCATATCTCTTCTCAGTCATCTTTAATGAATAATATGTTTCAATTTGTAAATTTGTCATATGGACTGCTGGAGAAAGTGTATAAAGATCAATTTCATCTTTTCTCCATTTTGGAACAACAAGAGGGGTTAATTTCAATCTTAGTTTATCACATTACAATTTATCCCCATGTGGTTTTTTCATTTTTTCTAGAGTGAACAGAATTGAGTGTCCCACTCATGTAGAGGAGAGAACAAATAATTGCCTAGCAGAGTTGAATCATGAGTCATGTTGTCTTTTTTCATCAAAGGTGAACTCACATTATTTTTATGATCCCATCGGTGTTTTGATGAATGAAGTTTGTAAAAATCAGTTCCAGCCTTGGCATGATCTCATTCCACATCTTTCTTTGAATATCAAGCAACATGTTAGAATGGTTTCGATTTTCATTCACACTTCTTCCAAACCATCTCTGACTTGTTATCTCATTAACTGCAAAGAAAGATCAATCAATCCGTTCAGCAAGTGGTTGCATTGGATTTATGAATTTACTTAACACTCGTCTGATTGGTTAGGTTAGAGTAGGTAGGGTTTGAATAAGCTCTTTGAGTAGTAGTTTGAGTCTGTCTTCTGTTTGATTGATGCATGAGTCTTCTAGTCTGAGTAGTATCGGTTTTTGTCTTTTACTACATGTGAATTAAGTAGGTTAGGATTCACTTTTCAGCACTTTGCTTCCAACATTTATTTCTGTCAATTTATTTTTACGCATATATTTTTTTTCCCATACATGCTGCTCTGATATTTCTTTCTTCCATGTGTGTAGGTAATAAATAAATTTTGCAAAGGAAGCAAAATGCTGGATGTGCTGGATTGCTTATTGCTGATGGTGCTGCGGACCAGAGATTTCTGAGGTTCTCAAGCACTCTCTTCATTAAAGCACTTGTCCTAGTTGGAGCTAGATGTTATCACATATACATTTTGCAGCTTGACTTCCATGATGCAGCATGCAGACATGTCTCTTGTTCTATTCCGGGCGACTTTTTACATGGGGTTTTAACATGGATCTTCACAGCTTCAACCATTCTAGAGCCTTATTCATCGGACTTTTCTTGCCAGGACTGAGATTCCGGATTCCATTAAGATGCTTTCGGTGATGATTTAGTTCATTAGAGCAGAGCAACAGATCAGGAGTTGGTACACACAGTTATAGAGGGGCTTATCAGTTGGAGACAAGTATACATGGTGAGATCAGGGATATTTCCTTGGTTTAATTTTTCTCTATGATGTATCTCAAACACCTATGCTTGTCATGTTAGGATGATTATGGTGACCTATGCTTATATGTTTGGTATTGCTCTTGGGTCTGTTACCAAGTATTTGACCTTGGGTCAAATTATGCAGCCTATTGCTGAGGCACCTGGTATGTTACCAAGATATCACTATAATCCCTAGACCGGGTCTGGGCATGTGAGACACTCTGACCCTTGATCTGTGGGCTTTGTGATCTTCTCCAAGGCTTAACTACCCTTGGTTAAAACACCTAGTACCCGATCTTGGTGTCACACAGAGTGTGAAATAAACGCATTAGTAATTCTCTCCGTTTATGATGATGTAGTTTGAGTGGGGATGAAGGACCACCTTGACAACTTGTTTTGACCATGGGGGCACTTGAAGAAGGCTAAAGTAAAAGTAAAAAATACATAAGGACCCTTAGTACAACTAAGGAGTCAAAGTGAAAGTGCAAAAAGACCTTTAGTACCACTAAAGGTAAAAGTCAAAGTAATAAAAGAATAAAATAATATTATTTTGTTCTTTTGAGTTTTGGTCCACTTATAGGTGACTCAAAAGATATAAAAGAAGATCAATCCATTTCATTTTGAGATACACACTTGCTCTTGCACTTACAACTGCTCCAATAGAAGTATTCGCTGGTTATTGAAGAGAAGGAAGTTTTTTGTGTGGTTTATGCCCTAGCATGGAGGATTCTAGCTAGGGCATATCCACCTTTTCCTACAACATAAACTTAGGTCTGCTAGGGTCTATTTCCTATTAGTCTCAGCCAACAGATCCAAGTTAGGGCCTAACCCTAGACCCTTATCCCTCACGGCTACCTCTCTCTCTTCTCTCAGACAACCTTGGATCCTTCACGGGCTGAGTAAAACCCTTCACGAGCTAGGTCTAACCCTTCAAGGGCTGCCCAGATCCTTCACGGCAGCCTCCATAGGCTGCTAATTGTCCCAGGCAGATCCAATAGGAGCCCAAGCAGCTGTAGCAGGCTGTTGGGCAGGAGCCTGAGCTTCCGGGAAACAGCCTGAGTATTCAAGCAAGAAAATAAAGGTTCGGGCAAGGAAGAAAAGAACTCGGGTAGGGTGATAGGAGTTTGGGTTAGAAACTTAGAGTTCGGGCAGGCAATAGACAGTCCGAAAAGGCTTCTGGGCAGACAACAAAGGTCACGGGCAGAGTCTCAGGCAGACAACAAAGGCTCGGGCAGGCTACAGTAGTCTCGGGCAGGGTTCCAGGCAAATAACAGAGGCTTGGGTAGATAGCTGTGAGCTCGGGCAGAGGTCCAGGCAACTTGAAAAGACTCTGGGTAGGAAGAAACAAAATCTAGGCAGAAGATCTGGATTTTGGGTAGCTGAAAGAAATAGGGCTTGAAGCCCCAATTTGAATTTGTTGTAAAATTTACTTGTTATGAACTTTTATCAATGATGTCATGGAAGAATTATTCAAGAACTCAGTCATCTTATTTATGAGATGAATTACTAATGCTTTTGGGGTTTTTGTTCTTTAAAGGTTTCCCCAGTGAAAAACTCTTGTGTTCAGTGTTTTGATGTGTCGATGTATCTACTGCACTTTGCTTTTGTTATCTGATAGTCTGCAAATTTTTTAAAGTATTCATGCTAATGCTAAAATTCAACAGTCTTTGGTATTGATAGCTTTAAATCCTAGCTGTGTGCCAAATAGTGTGGTTATTGTAAACTAATTCACGAAAGTTTAATACCAAGAAAACACATAAACACAACAACAATCAAAAGGAAAGCTTGCCCCCTAAAGTGGACCCACATACCCCAAACCCCTTATACTATTCGGGTTCAGCCAATAGGGGGGCCACATACCTCCTTATACTCATTATTCGGGGGAATGCGCTTGTCTTGCCTCTTCGTGCTTTGCGCGTTTTGCATGGCAGTTATATCGGAAAAGCGAACGGACGGAAATTGATTTGTTTCTACTTCAAGCAATGTCACCTGTCTTTGATGACAGCAATAGATTTTAACGGAGATGTTACGTTACCCAGCTAGGAATTCAACTAGTTCAACCGTTGGTGCTCCATCCCCCACCCCCGGTGGGTAATTAAACAAATGCTAGCCTAATGAAGAGCTCACCGTCCCCAACTATGAGTAGTTAGCCGCCCTAATATGGTCAGGAAATCATATCAGCAGTAAAGGGAACCTTACAGAGGATTGTACTGCAACTGTTTGACATAAGTTTTGAACCAAACAAACACTTAACATCTCAGTCAACCAGTGAGGGGACATTACAATGGTATCAAAGCTATGCATCCTGCCAGCCTAAGGGGAAAACAGTGAAAAGGTGTTTTCATATTGTTACCGATAAGTGACCAACACTTGTACCTTTCCATTCCTACAGGGTAACTTGGTATCAAGGCTTGCATTTAGGGCTTAGGAAAGATGAAGACAACTCAGGAACTCTCAGCGAAATTGTTACAAGCTTCTCAAGAATGTCAGAAGAATCTCACAACATTGTTAGAACACCTTTAGTGGTTGGAGCCTTACTTATTAGTTGGGAGGAAGAAAGAGAGGTTCAAATCTGAAGTGGTTGGTGACATGGATACCTCACCTCATAAGGGAAGTTTAATAGAACCCCATGATGACTTCTTGGAAGAGCATGCATATATTCATGTTGAGGAGGTGTGCAATGAGGTTGATAAAACATCAACCTTCAATACGTTGTTAGAACTATCCTATGAAGCTGATAACACCAATGCTTATGATGGGTTTGTTGATTGCACTTATGATGATTATAATAATCATGTTGATTATGATGAGCTTTGTGTGGAGTTGAGTTTGGCACATTCATCATCATTCACAGCAGAGACTCAGTCATCTATGACAGCCATAACACGAGTGTGCTAGAGATACTCAGGATTCGAGGGAGGAGCCTCTCGTGATGGTCAAGCACAAGGAGCATTCAAATATGCATGGGTTTGAAGAGAGCTACGACTCAGAAATTTCTAACTATATACATAGTTTACATCATGGGGATCATGAGCCACATCCTTTGGAGAGCCCAATGAAGGCTCAAGTCATAACTGCATATGAGATAGTTGAGCATATACTTGCTGGACCAACCAATAGGGAAGTTTATGCATCTGTTGATTGGGGGGATGGGTATATTGCAAATGTGGACACATCAATTTGGGATCCAGGTTCAAATGACACTAGTGGAATGAGTGCACATGATAAGATTAAGGGGGAGCATATATATAGCAGTGATGCAGAGATTGTCATTGATAATTCATGTGAGGACAGTATGTTGGGTCATAACGCCACCCCATCCTTTTTTCTTGAGGATTGTATGGTGAGGTATGCTCATCAATTTCCTTTCAGCCCACATACACACGACCAAGGGTTTGGAGAGATTCCTCCAAGGAGACCCCTTGACGTAGGATTCGAGCATACCATTGAGTTTGGTTTATCTAGGGTCAATGAGATGATGGATGAGCGTCATGGTGCAATATACCTTTTTGAGATTGACTTGCATTTGGTGTGTTAAATATTCCTCATTCCAAACACGGTTTACAGCTTCAGTCATTTATAAACCCTCAACATTTACATTCACATAAACTGCTGAAATAAATGATAACTGGAAACACATTGGAATGTTAACTCAACAACAGCGGAAAAGAACACAGAAAATCATACACATTTGACACAGATATTTTTGGGCCCTGCCCCTGGAAAAACCCCGAAGGGAAAACCAGTGAAACAATGATTTGATTATGCCATATGGCTAATAATGAATCTTACAGTATTCTTGGAACATTTGACTGAGTTCCAATCTTCCATGCAAGAAACCCTTCCTTGCTTCACGGTACTGCATCCCT
>LPNX011026024.1:1176898-1201947 GCA_001517045.1 Pseudotsuga menziesii
ACATTGTAAAGTCACTTTATCATTAAATACAAAAAGTCACTTTAATTTTATAAACTCACTTTACAAAATTAATATCTAGAGAAACTATATGCATGATAAACACTATGCATAAGCACTGTCTGAGCTACTCTTTTCAACATGGTGTACCATCGAATCAGGATGAGGGAGAAGGGTGTGAGGGTACATCAGGAGAAGATCTAGGTCATATGGGATTGGCTCATAGATATTTTGGCTGATTGGAAGTCCCACCTCTTAATGCAATATTCCTAAAATAGATTTGCTTGTGAGTTAATGGATGGCCACATTTAGGATGACAGATATAGAGTAGTGGAGGACATTATCTACTATAGAGATCACATATATTTAGTCCTTGAGTCCACACTTACGGAGAAGATTATGTGGGCTATGCATGCTATACCTTTGGCAGGTCATCTGGGATACTTCATAACTTACCGATAGATCAGAGACAAGTTCTCTTGGAAGGGCCTCAAGGACGATGTGTTGAGACATGTGAGGGGGTGTATGACTTGTCAGCAGAAAAAGTTAGAGCATACTCATCCTGCAGGATTATTGTAGCCTTTATTCATTCTAGAACAAAAGTGGGAGAGTGTGTCGATAGATTTCATCATAGGTCTACCGGAGGTGCATGGCAAGGATTGCATTTAAATTTTATATAGTTGTTGATTGGGTGACCAAGTTTGTGCATTTCATCGCGATTTCATCGAAGTATGAGATACTGTAGGTGGTAGATTTGTTTTTCAGGGAGGTGCTTATACTTCGTGGGTTGTCTGCGTACATTGTTGGTGATAGGGATAATGGATCTTTCAATGCATTTTGGCAAGAATCAAGCTGATTAGTAGGTACATAGTTGACTCCTAGTACATTGTCTCAACTAGATGGTTGCATACAAAAACATGAATAAAAAACTTGGCTTATTTGGATTCCCATGGTTATTAGTGTAGCACAATAGGAGTCAGTAGATATTGGGGATGGTGGACTTCTAACTTGGGTGTTGGATTCGGATGTCATCCGATTTAAGATCATTTTAAAATTTGATATTGATTGGTAGAGTTGTCACAGTGATTGGTTGGATTCATTTTTGGATTGTAATGAGAGGAAATGCTGAGACTTATTCTATAGGGCAGGACAAATTTTCTTTACCAATACCCAAGATCGAGTCCGATAGCAGATTTGCAGACCTTGACTTCACTGAGATGCCTTGGCAAGATATGATTCATGGTAGTGGGTTTAGCCCTTACAGGTGTTTTAGTTTGGGGTTCCAAGAGAGGAGAATGCAGTTTGGGGTTGATGGGCAGACATTTATGATTAGAGTGGCGTAGTGCCAACATGGTGATTCCTTTTGTAGATTGGTTTGGAACCCTGGGATTACATTGTTTGGAAGTTCAACAATTGATAAAGACGAGAGAGCCAATCCTTACTTTTGGCAGTTTTCTCGTATGGTGCATTGGGTTGGTTCCCCAGAAGATCCATTCTTTGAGGGGTTGATCGAGTTTTTGTAGTACATGATTGCTCTACCTATCGGTAATATTCAGGTGGCCTCTTGTGTTAGTACCTTATAGGACAGTGCTTTGAGCAGAGGGTGCTTCACATCTTCCAGGTTGGTTTAAGACCTTGGGATCATTCTCAGTTTTAGTTTGGTTCAACTTATTGATAGTAGGGTTGTTATGGCATTGCTTGAGGACAAACAATCTTTGGGAAGGGAGGACTGTAATGTCCCCATTTTTTATTTCCCTTGCTTTGCAGTTGGGGATGATTTAAGAGCTTATGTCAGCTTGATCAAAGGGGTAATTTGATGTTAATAGTGAGCTCTGACGGTTTAGAGGAGTTATATGATGCTTTCAAAGGTCCGTTTATCATCTTTCATCATCGAGATCACTCCTGCGCAATCATATTTCGAGTCTGATGCAATTCAACCATTCCCATAAATTGGGAGTATTGTTGAGCATTATTAAATATATTCATTAAGGTTGCCATTTTAATAAAATATCTGAAAGGGGTACCTTGGTGTAATAGCTTGTTGGAACCAGGATGAAGAGCATTAAATATTGGAGAGGATAAAAAGTGACTTCCAGTGGTCGAAATTGTTTTAAATTGAAATAAATCACTATTTGGAGTAAAAAGGCTTAATAAATTAATAAAGTGACTAATGAGAAAAGTGAGTAAAAGCTTTATAAAATCATTTTATATTTTTCAAAGGGAGAAAAGACATGTGAAGTTATAAAAGGGGAGTTGGGCTCATTCTGTCATTTGTTCATGTCTTATTTAAAAAAAGAGAATTTGGAGAGCTCTTGTGGCTTTTGGCTCTTGGGACAAAAACCCTAAGAGAAAATTGGTTTTAGTGATGAGACTATCCACCCTAGCGGATTATGAGAGGAAAGATCACTCAAATCTTTCATTGTGCTTCATCGCCGATAAAGAGATTCAAGCTATTCTTGCAGATCTAGGAAGCTTTCCAAAGTTTTGGTGTTATGATGAAGGTGCACTTGCCTAGGAGGGCATGGGGCATTTCTTCATCTTCCGGTACATCGCTGCCATCTACAACTGAGGATAGGGGCCGACTTCTCATTCCTTGCTGAGTATTTGTTAAAGAAGAGAGGACACAGCACTTGGTGGCCAGTTTGTGGGTTTTTTGGGGAGGGCACACACAACCATTGAGGCACGTTGCTGAGTGTGGGTGCATCACACTTTCCTCCTCTTGATATTGATTAATGTTGTTATATACTGCTGAACTGAGGACTACAACAAGTTCTGGGTACATTCCCTTATCTTGCACAGCTGCCATAGCATAGTCACAGTCAAAACGTAGCCCTGGAGAGGACTAGACATTACCAGTGTGGCTGCATACTCAAAACACCAGCTATAGGACAGTTTTAGCGGTGGAAGTGAGGCTGTTACATCCAAATTGTGGTCTTTGAAGGGACTGTTCACTTCCAAAAAGAGGGCTGCAAACTCAAGATAGTCTACACTGCCCATACTCAGCCAAATCATGACATTTGAAGGGGCTGTTCACCACCGGGAAGGGAGCAGTAAATTCAAGGCAGCCTACAGTGATCATAAAATCTGTTTATTGGCCCATATTGTGTTCAATGTTTCAGCTGATAGGAAAACGCTGTCACCTGCAGCAGTCATACATTCATGGAGTGAATCCTACAGTGACTTTCTACAGGTCAGAACATAAGTCCATCTAATTATATACATGCTGATTTAGTTCTCTACTATTAACAGTTTGGAAATAATCTTGTTAAATGTTTGAAATTGTAATGACTGTCTTTGGTATTGAGAGCAATAAATCCCAGCTGTGTGCCAAATAATGTGGTTATTGTAAACTATTTGATGAAAGTCTAATACCAAGAAACCACATAAACACAACAACAGTCAAAACAAATCATATCAGCAGTTAAGGGGACCTTACAAGGGATTGTAGTGCAGCTGTTTGACAGAAGTTTTGAAGCAAACCAACACTTAACATCTCAGTCAACCAGTGAGGGGACATTACAGTGCAACTACCATTGTTTTCAGATTGCAGTCTAGAGGATCACACTTACCTCAATCTGGTTATATACATGCTGATTTAGTTCTCTGCTATAACAGTTTGGAAATAATCTTGTTAAATGTTTGAAATTGTAATGACTGTCTTTGGTATTGAGAGCAATAAATCCCAGCTGTGTGCCAAATAATGTGGTTATTGTAAACTATTTAATGAAAGTCTAATACCAAGAAAACACATAAACACAACAGCAGTCAAAGCAAATCATATCAGCAGTTAAGGGGACCTTACAGGGGATTGTAGTGCAACTGTTTGACATAAGTTTTGAACCAAACAAACGCTTTAACATCGCAATCAACCAGCGAGGGGACATTACAGTGCAACTACCATTGTTTTCAGATTGTATTCTAGAGGATCACACTTACCTCAATCTTTGAGCTTGAGTTTGTATTGGATGACAAAAATGTTGCTATGTTCGTAAGAGGACCTGTTGTCAGAACTGTTACTTTTCTGCCTGACTCCAATCCATTCATTATATTCTGCAAGACTTCTTGTGCTTTAGGCTGTCGTAGTTCAGGGTGCTCAGTATCTCTTGGGGCTCCATATTTCATGGAGTTCTGGGCAGTGTATCTGCAACAATTATTTCAGTTATAAGAGTTAGAAGAAATATGTGCATAAACTGTAATTAACTGTGTCCAGTTTAATGGTTCCAATTCAGGAGGATTCTCCTTACCATAGTCTAATTTGATTTCAAGGAAATCAAAGTAGGATCTACTCTTCTTGGGTGACGTATCCACTTAGTGAAAATGGCCTGACACTTTGATCCAGACTATAATTGGGATAAATTATTTTTGTGCACCAAATTCCAAGTTTCCAACTATAAATGCAACACGGGCACATATTTAAACACTCACGTACAGGCTTTACAGTTTGCCATTAAATAAAGTATCTAAAAAGTCATTTCTTCAAATCTCAGGCAGAGAATTGAATCAAGGTCTATCAATTGAAGATTCCATATTTTCACCGTCAACCAAACAATTAATGATTATGTCCAATCATGCCCAATTGTATTAGAATTATCTCTCAAATTATACCCATACCAAACAAACTATACTCATGCATAAAATGCATATATTGCTTTTATAAGAAATAGGAAACCTTTTTACTCAATGCTTCTTATATTTCTATTAAATTATTAATGTAACAATATGTACAATCAACATATTACAAACAAATGGGTAGCAGAAGTGGCCATTACCATAGGCTCATATAGAGCTATAAAAAAATATTGCCATGAAACACCAAAAAAGCAGAAAACTGACAAAGTGTATTAAATATATTAAATCCCCCCAAAATCCAGCCATAACTACCTAAATCGTTGGCACAAGGCATAGTTGAAGTCGATAACAAAAATTGAAGTCTGCCCCAAAGGGTATACCAGCACTGACCCGTAATCATAACATAATAATTTTAAGAACAGGGAACGTGCTGTAGCTCTAGAAACTGGATCATCATCTTTTGGCTTGGGCAAACTGGTCATTTGGGGAGGTTTATCAACTACTAGAGACCCGTATCTATTGTTCTCCTCCTCGGTTTGGCCACCTTAGAAATGGCCAACAAAATAGATAGCACTTTTTCATGCCAACCATGAGGCCAACTCTAACTATGATCTCACTACTCGCAAACTTGCCTACTTAAATTGTGGAGGGACCTATGTTGGCTTGAGCCCTAATGGAGCATCTAAGAGAGACACGACTCATAGTGCAAGAGTGCCTTCCCCAGTAATCAATAAATAAAAAAGGCAATTAAAAACCCATATTCAACTTGAAATTTTTTATAATTAAAAAATTATTTGTCACAGACTAGGTGGACAAGGTCAATATGGTCAATTGTATCTGTTTGTGCCAGAAATTGTTTCCAGATTACAAACAAACAAGGCAACACAATCTCAAATATTCAATCAAACAAAACTAGGTTTTAGGGTTTCTGAAAGGTTTTTTCTGGTTGTAAAGTTTGGTGACCAAAGGGAATACATTCATAAGCCAAATAGGAACTAAATCATAAGTAAAGAAGAACAGAGATGCATAATATAATAACCATGTACCAACAGAACATAACTTTGAAGTTCATTCACAACAGGCAAGCATTACAAGCAAAGAAACCATAAACCAGCAATGAATTTACCAATTGTGTAGCTAAACAAGCTAGAATGAAGCCAAAACACAAACTGAAGGGTAAAATGGAACATATATTTCATAATCTGTTCATCAGATACACATGAGAGTCATATACTTAGCTTATCAACAAGTCAGGGGACCTCCTCTAGCCAGCCAAAAGGTAGAACCCCTCTTCTGTACCCTTGTCCCTCTTTATCACTTTTTGTGGGGTAACATTAGCATGTTTCTCTGCTTTAACAGAAAGTTGTTGCATTGCAGACTGCACCTTCAATAAGTTTTTAAGTGAGGCAGAATCAACCTGGTCAGTTTCATGTTGCAAATTAGTTTTCTCTTGGAGTTCTGGAAAATTAAGAACTGAAGCAGCACCCAAATCTATTGCCTTCAGATCTCTTGCACGAGCAGCCTCAATCATACTGTCATACATGCCAACATACACCTTTTTCTTCCTGTTCTTGTCATAAAGACTTGCTTCATATCTTCCAGAAGATGTCTTTCTCACACCAAAGAAATGAGCAACATTCTCAACATTTCTAAGACTCACATTTTGTTCAAGTGAGGAAAAATTGTTCTCACTATCAGTTGCTCTCTTAGCCTGACTAATTTCATCTCTAAAATGTTCACCAAGCTCTGTGCCACTTGCTGCAAGATCATTTCTGTAATATCTTGATTCTAGTTCACAATCTGCCTGTTTATCCTTATCAGCTGAAATCTCAGCAGGGCTATCTGTGTCTGGAATTCCAGCAACTGCGGTTGAAATGCATCTAAACTTCGCTCTCTCATTGCTTCCACAAAGAAATGAATCTGGGGTTTCTTCTTCACCTAATATACCTTCTGGTACCGTCATGCTTAATGTAGAACTGTTCAGGTCAACAGTTTTCCTCAACTTCTGTTTCTTACTGTACACTCTTGCAAATCTCTCTGTCAGTTTTGATTCTTTTTCTCCACGAAGTTCCTGTATGTACTGTTCCTGAGCTGCACTTCCCTCAAGCTCATGAGAGATTAATGTTTGGTCTCCCACTTCATCTTTATCAAACCTAGAAACTGGATTAAAAAGGTGTCCACCAGAGCCTATGGTATGCATATTGATGTAATTAGTTGTAGCATTAAATCCAAACATTGAAGAGGAAACACCATCAAGCAGTTTTGGTGGGCCTCTCGCTGGAGCAGTGAGATCCCACAAATTCTTTGCTGCCTTCTCATTTGGTAAGAGTTGATCTTCATCTCTCTTTTTGCTGTTTGATGACCTTCTCCTCTTTGGTGCCTTTCTGGCTGTTTTCTCTCAATTTATAACAAATCTGTTCTATTGTCAATGCAGGAAATATTTTGTACTGAGCTTGGGTAATTTAGGTCAACAGAGTACCAAAAGTCTTTAACAAAGCTGCTGTTGAACTTAACTAAAATCCAATATGCTCATCTAAATGCCATACCACCTTTGGAATGCATAGAGACATCTATGTGTTGTGATTCTGCACAAATAGCAGCCTTGGCTCCTCCTAATGCCACTAATGAGCTATCTCTTTGCAATAAGGATCCTGCCTCAACACTCTCAACTGCTCGCTTCTTAGATTCAGATTGTGATTGTTTAACTAGGGGATGAGACGATATGAGAGCAATCTTATGTGTGTTAATTTTCTGCTTCAACTTGCATTCAGCACAAAACCAATCAGCCTCTGGCACATACTCAGACAAGGTCTCACTCCCGGCCTGCTGCAGACGTTTGAAATTAATCCTTGGGCTATTTGACTGTCCAAGTGTCTTCAAGCCTTCAGTTTGCTTCCAACTGGCGCGTTGAGAAAACCCTAAATTCTCTCTATAACTGCAAATTCCGGATTTTTAGCAGTTGTCTTCGTTCCACTTCGCCTCCAGCTTTGTAATGCATATGTGTAAAACTTCTTTCCCATCAATCTCGGTTCGTTCCTCTACTTGTCATGATACGCCCAGCCCTAACTTCTGACAACCACGATCTTCTTCACGTCATCAACCACACCTGTTTGCATGATTATTTCTGATGAAACACATGTCAAAAACTATTTACACATGTGATTAGTCATCCAGGAGAGCAATCATGAAAAAATTTGGCAAAAAAACCGACAAAATTAGTGCCCGCGATAGTCTTGTAGCGTCGCAGTGTAAAATTTCAGCCGTTGCGCTACAAGAATGTTTCAAAATCAAATTTGGCGCTTTTTTAGTCATTAATTCCATTTTAAATAAGGTTTATATGATAAACCTTGCTCTTAGAGTATATTTGTGAAATCCTTAATCAATATAAATCCTATAGAACCCTTCAGAACCTAAGGAAACAACAAATAATAAAAACCTCAAGGCAAAAAATCAAAATTTCTCTTTTAATCAAAACTTCATGAAAGTAAGCTAATGAGCAAAATTCAAACAAAAATCACAATCAAAATATAAAACTGAAGAAAACAAGTTCATGACTTAACATCTGGCTTTAGCTGCGGGATGAAGTCCTCCCTGTGAGGCTTCAAGAACCTGTAGACCAGTGCCTTTTTTTCTGCTACCTACTAGTCTGCAAAATTTCCATTGGGCTATGGAGTCCTTATTATGCTTTACTCACACCGGTATATACAATGAAAAGTAAAAATCTTTCTTTGAGGGACCTTCCATTTACTGAATCAAATTGTAATCCCATTTCCAATGTAACCAGGAAAAAATTTCATCAACCCACCAAAACTTGTTTCCAACTCCAAATATATATATAATCAGAAATATTGGAAAACATGAAGAGCAAAGATTTAACAACTTATACCCACTTTCATTAAATGGTGTCTCTGAAATAACAGATTTATGACTTAGTATTGACTCTAAATAATCTGCTACTGGATCATAAAAATTTCCAAAAGTTACCTCTTCCTGTTCTATGAAACAAATAGGCTGTCCATAAGAATATTTTGTTCCATGAATATCAAGCAGGCATTGGCGAAAAAAGACATCAGGATCAGCTTGAATTTTCTCCATAGGTTTTTGAATAGTATCATCAATAATGTCAACACTTTGAACCTCCTTTTCCACACTGTCTTCAAATGAATGACTATCATGGATTGGCTTTTGCTGTTCAAGAATAATAGACTGAATGCATTCTTGAATTTGCTGATCAGATTGTGACATATCACACACCTCACAGATTTCTGGGTCTTTCTTTTTAATTTCATCATCATATTTATTAAAAATTAGAGCATCTTCATAATGATTTTGAACAACAGATTTATCATAACCATGAATATAAGCAACTTCTGAAAAAATGTGAACAGCCTGGCCTTCATCGATTTTAATATCAACACCGAAAGGAATAGAATCTGATTCATCACAGAATTCTTGTCTTGGAAACTTAATCTCTTCATCATAACAAGGAGCATTTTGAGAAATTTCGAATGATGCTGCTAAAGGTTCGTCTTTTCCTTCAATACAAAGCCGATCTTTAACACAACAATGATTTCCAACAGTTTGTTTAACTAGAGATTGATCTTCAAAAGGATTAGCACTCAAATGGTTATTAAGACTGTTGAAATCATTATGAGAATATTACAAACTATCTCTACTGATCTCATCACTTGAATAATCCTCAACCTGACCTAAAACAACAACTTGATTATCGTAATGATCATGGAATTTTTCCTTGATAGCAGTATCTGAAAATGTTACCTCTTCATCTTCAGCAAATTCTGAAACTTCAACTTCTTCATGACATGTTTTGAACCCTTGATTGTACTCATCATCATGATTTTTTAAATAAGGAATTGTATTATAAACATCAGCCTGCTCACAACAATCTTTTAAAAAGAGTTCAGCTGAGAACAGATACTTACAATGTTTCCGAAAACATGTGTGGAATTCTTTCAGTGAGGAAATGCTAACAACAGGAAGAGAAAAATACCATTCTCGTGCATTTTGCTCGAGTGAATACATGAACATCTTCATGAGCACATCTTCATGCTGTATATTTAACTGGACCATACATTGATGAAATCTGATGAGGTGATCTGAAGGATTATCCTCTTTGGTTTCTCTAAACCGTGGAAGACAATCTCCCCAAACATCCATAGTAGGTACTGAATTTGGAAAACCTGGAATATCAGAAAAATTGAAAGGTGCAAACCTTCGAGCCAGAATAGCTTCCATGGACATCGGCCTCTGCATCTTGAAATAGTGGAGTCGCCAATCAATTTGTCAAGACAGATTTTGTTTTTTCTTCTCAGAAAGAGGAAGGGGTGACAGTAGTTCAGATTAACTAGGGCTGCATAAAGCTGGGGATGACTGAAACCTTTTAATTCTTCTAGCTGTTTTCAGTATCTGTTCTGGGTCTAAAACACCCAACTGCAATGGTGAAGTAGGTCTGTTTCTAGTTCCAACTCGCCTAGTAGCCACTGTGACAAACTGGTGAAAAGTAGCCTTAAAGATGTGCTGGTTTAAGTTCACCTCTTAAAACCAGTAAAATGATAAGTATCCCAGGGAAAAATTTGTTTTCAACTTCGTTCCCCGGCAACGGCGCCAAAGATGTTTGTGCCAGAAATTGTTTCCAGACTACAAAGAAACAAGCCAACACAATCTCAAATATTCAATCAAACAAAACTAGGTTTTAGGGTTTCTGAAAGGTTTTTTCTAGTTGTAAAGTTTGGTGACCAAAGGGAATACATTCATAAGCCAAATAGGAACTAAATCATAAGTAAAGAAGAACAGAGATGCATAATATAATAACCATGTACCAACAGAACATAACTTTGAAGTTCATTCACAACAGGCAAGCATTACAAGCAAAGAAACCATAAACCAGCAATGAATTTACCAATTGTGTAGCTAAACAAGCTAGAAATGAAGCCAAAACACAAACTGAAGGGTAGAATGGAACATATATTTCATAATCTGTTCATCAAATACACATGAGAGTCATATACTTAGCTTATCAACAAGTCAGGAGACCTCCTCTAGCCAGCCAAAAGGTAGAACCCCTCTTCTGTACCCTTGTCCCTCTTTATCACTTTTTGTGGGGTAACATTAGCATGTTTCTCTGCTTTAACAGAAAGTTGTTGCATTGCAGACTGCACCTTCAATAAGTTTTTAAGTGAGGCAGAATCAACCTGGTCAATTTCATGTTGCAAATTAGTTTTCTCTTGGAGTTCTGGAAAATTAAGAACTGAAGCAGCACCCAAATCTATTGCCTTCAGATCTCTTGCACGAGCAGCCTCAACCATACTGTCATACATGCCAACATACACCTTTTTCTTCCTGTTCCTGTCATAAAGACTTGCTTCATATCTTCCAGAAGATGTCTTTCTCACACTAAAGAAATGAGCAACATTCTCAACATTTCTAAGACTCACATTTTGTTCAGGTGAGGAAAAATTGTTCTCACTATCAATTGCTCTCTTAGCCTGACTAATTTCATCTCTAAAATGTTCACCAAGCTCTGTGCCACTTGCTGCAAGATCATTTCTGTAATATCTTGATTCTAGTTCACAATCTGCCTGTTTATCCTTATCAGCTGAAATCTCAGCAGGGCTACCCGTGTCTGGAATTCCAGCAACTGCGGTTGAAATGCATCTAAACTTCGCTCTCTCATTGCTTCCACAAAGAAATGAATCTGGGGTTTCTTCTTCACCTAATATACCTTCTGGTACCGTCATGCTTAATGTAGAACTGTTCAGGTCAACAGTTTTCCTCAACTTCTGTTTCTTACTGTACACTCTTGCAAATCTCTCTGTCAGTTTTGATTCTTTTTCTCCACGAAGTTCCTGTATGTGCTGTTCCTGAGCTGCACTTCCCTCAAGCTCATGAGAGATTAATGTTTGGTCTCCCACTTCATCTTTATCAAACCTAGAAACTGGATTAAAAAGGTGTCCACCAGAGCCTATGGTATGCATATTGATGTAATTAGTTGTAGCATTAAATCCAAACATTGAAGAGGAAACACCATCAAGCAGTTTTGGTGGGCCTCTCCCTGGAGCAGTGAGATCCCACAAATTCTTTGCTGCCTTCTCATCTGGCAAGAGTTGATCTTCATCTCTCTTTTTGCTGTTTGATGACCTTCTCCTCTTTGGTGCCTTTCTGGCTGTTTTCTCTCAATTTATAACAAATCTGTTCTATTGTCAATGCGGGAAATATTTTGTACTGAGCTTGGGTAATTTAGGTCAACAGAGTACCAAAAGTCTTTAACAAAGCTGCTGCTGAACTTAACTAAAATCCAATATGCTCATCTAAATGCCAGACCACCTCTGGAATGCATAGAGACATCTATGTGTTGTGATTCTGCACAAATAACAGCCTTGGCTCCTCCTAATGCCACCAATGAGCTATCTCTTTGCAATAAGGATTCTGCCTTAACACTCTCAACTGCTCACTTCTTAGATTCAGATTGTGATTGTTTAACTAGGGGATGAGATGATATGAGAGCAATCTTATGTGTGTTAATTTTCTGCTTCAACTTGCATTCAGCACAAAACCAATCAGCCTCTGGCACATACTCAGACAAGGTCTCACTCCCGGCCTGTTGCAGACGTTTGAAATTAATCCTTGGGCTATTTGACTGTCGAATTTAACTGTCCAGGTGTCTTCAAGCCTTCAGTTTGCTTCCAATTGGCGCGCTGAGAAAACCCTAAATTCTCTCTGTAACTGCAAATTCCATATTTTTAGCAGTTGTCTTCGTTCCACTTCGCCTCCAACTTCGTAATGCATATGTGTAAAACTTCTTTCCCATCAATCTCGGTTCGTTCCTCTACCTGTCATGATACGCCCAACCCTAAATTCTGACAACCACGATCTTCTTCACGTCATCAACCACACCTGTTTGCATGATTATTTCTGATGAAACACATGTCAAAAACTATTTACACATGTGATTAGTCATCTAGGAGAGCAATCATGAGAAAATTTGGCGAAAAAACTGACAAAATTAGTGCCCACGATATTCTTGTAGCGCCGCAGTGTAAAATTTCAGCCGTTGCGCTACAAGAATGTTTCAAAATCAAATTTGGCGCTTTTTTAGTCATTAATTCCATTTTAAATAAGGTTTATATGATAAACCTTGCTCTTAGAGTATATTTGTGAAATCCTTAATCAATATAAATCCTATAGAACCCTTCAGAACCTAAGGAAACAACAAATAATAAAAACCTTAAGGCAAAAAATTAAAATTTCTCTTTTAATCAAAACTTCATGAAAGTAAGCAATGAGCAAAATTCAAACAAAAATCACAATCAAAATATAAAACTGAAGAAAACAAGTTCATGACTTAACAGTATCAATTAAGATTCAAAATATCAAGAAACATTAGTTTGAAATACCATTGGAGAACCCTCACAACACTTTCGTAAGCAAAATTGTGAGCAAATATTGACTTAATTAAACGCTTTTGGGGATGCCTGCGAAGAGAATATGAATTCCAAATAAGACAAATGGGAGGATTTAACCTTGTTACCAAAAAAGAGACAACGGTGTTGCTTCTCTTTAAAGATGGTCGAAAGAGTAAAGGTACTAGAAACATCATTTCTACTATCTATTTCTTGTTTGTGGATGGGAAATTCATTCCTTGAGAAACACCAATGATTTTGTTTGTTGTTCTCACAAGATGATACCTTGCAAGAATGTAATAGAGCAATCGATTGTTACACAAAGATATCACTAGAAAATGAATAAACCCAAGTTTGAAGACAAAAATATGTAATAGATGTTGAATGGATGATGATTATGATTGAACAATGGGGCCTCATATATAATGTTTGAAGAGGTGAGTTTGGATGAATGAACATGACTTTTATGGGACATAACTAATAACAATTATGTCACTTAAATCATTACATGCCATCCATCCTTGAAATGCTTTGTCAGATTCAAGGATTAATGTCGTTACCTCCCTAAAAATGTATGGCCCATTTCACATTTTCATAGGTGGCGTTTCTCACCAACACGACAAAAGATCCTTGGATTTTAGTGGCAGTTACAAGTTGTGGATGAAACTTGGAAGTTATGCACCTTTTTTTGTCTTACTTGAACACCACCCATCATTCAAGGGGACAAAGGTGTGGAGGAGTATTGATGGCTTGATGGAGGCTTTTTCAGAGACATATCTCACTGTCAAGTTCCACTTGAACTTGGTTGACACATTTGAGGCGCGATTACATGACTTACATTACCTTTTGTTGCATCCTTGATGGAGATCTGAAATAAATCCGAGGATCACTGAAACAACTGTTGTTTCTATATATCATGGGCACCGTATTAATCTCTGCTCTGGGTCATGAAAGAATGGCTAACTCAGTCATCGAATATGGGATCATGAAGCTCAGTCATGGCATAAAGCTGGTCAATCTGGATACTTTGGATCTGTTGAGAATGGGAGATCATCAAGTGGTGGCTCATCATTTGCTGATCTCATAGTAAAGGACTGGCTCAAAGAACTGATCAGTACTGCTTAGGAACAAAAGTAGCCCAGCTACTATATATGTGACAACACAGCCAAATCCAATCCCTGTTTAACTCCCACTAATTCAATGACGAATAATAGAGAAAGTTGAACTGGAGGAAAATGATGAAAAAGCTCAGTTGTTCAGCTGGTAAACCAAACTCCACCTACAAATGGGATACCATTTCCTGAAAGACTATAACTGATACAAAAGGAGTAGAAAACTTTGCATTCAACTTTTGCAAAGAATTGGGAAATCTCCATGTTAAGAACTTAAGGTCTGCCTAGTTCAAGCCATTAAGGATACCCCTATCTTGTCCAACATATCAGGGAGATCTGTCAAGACTCAAAATCCTAACATAAGGAAAAAGGAAAGAATCCAGCTACTACTATTCATGCCATTGGAAAGAAGTGGTTCCAAGTTCTAAAATACAGTAATCATGGTAGTCACAGGACATATATGATAGCTTTGTAGAATGAGGGTAGGAGTATATAGTCACCACTACAGAGTCTCTAGCTAAGTCACATGACACAAGGACAGGGGACACAGAGGACACGAAAATACGAGTATTTGACATGAGACACGACGACCCCGAAAATAGGACACGGGGGACACGTTTAATATATAAATATTAAAAAATGATATATATATATATATATATTAAAAAAATACATATAGACCTACATTTTTTAGAAACTAGAAGTATACAATGTACATAAATCATAATATCATTCAGTTGAAATTTGACAATGATGAATCAATAAAAATATTATCAATGAAATATGAACTTTGAACCATAAACTGCATATTTGATATTTCTGATTAAACCACAAAAATTAAAATGTATTACATAGATATTGAGAGAGTGGCATCGACAAATACAAAATAGAGTAGATACTACTTAGTACCAAGTCTACATAACTACTAGATACAAAATGAAAATACTAAATAGCCACAGGGAAGAATATGATAGCTCATCAATGGTACTAGCCACTGTCAATCATCCTCCTGCTCCTCCATGTCAAAATTAGCATTACTGTCATAACTCTCTCCTCTATCCTCTTCCTCCTCTATACCCTTTTTGACATGACACGTGTAGAAATCATGACACATTCTTGGAACGTGTTCGACACGTGTTGGAAAGTGTCCAGATTTCGGGAAACGGAAATTTTGGTGTCGGACACGTATTAGGGAAAGTGTCATGTCCGACACGTGGAATATAGAACACAAGTCCTATTTGGAAGTGTCATGTTACTTAGGTTTCTAGACTATTGTCAACAATGTACATGCGATGATTGGAGACATCTGCATCCAACATGTAGTGTATGTTTGGCCACATTATGAATAATGAGTGTCTACCCATAATCAATACTAGCAACATCACAAAACCTATACACGTTTGGAACAAGGAGAAGACCACTATCGGCATACTTGTAGCATCCACCTCAAATATTGGCTAAATAGAGGGGAGCCACAATTAGTGCTGACATATAGAAAGATGAGACACAAAACATAATGATAAAAATATGTGGTAACACTTTATGTCATTTCAATCTGTTGTCTTCTATTGAACTTGATTTTTCTTCACAACTCTATTTCCAGTGATATTTCTTTCCTCTCCAGTGCCATTCCTCTTCCCCTCCAATAGTGTTTCTCCCCCTTCTTTACCAGTTACACTTCAAAGAGCATTGTTAACAGGTGATTGAAAGGTTGGGAATGTTTGCACCTCTTAACGAAACATTTTGACTCCTCACAAGAGCCCAATACTCTTTGATTTAAACTCCATAACCTTCTCTTGAAGGATAGTGCAAGGATGAAGTCCACAAGCTACTGCACATAGGCAAAATTTTGACTAATAGAGTAGGCATACAAGTCTCAAAAGTTTGAAAATCATTCACAAACTTCTCCATTTTCTCTTCATTCTTGAATTCTCCAAAATCCAATTATGCTGAATGTATGCCTATGAGGAGTAACAGACCAAAACATAAGTAAAATTTTTGAAGAAGGGATGGTGGTATGAATGCTCAAAATTGGCCTTGATACCATATTTGATATTTCACATATTTTTCTCTCTAGTGATCACTTTTATATCAATAATCATATGAATGTTTATATGGCTCTAAGTGAAGAGGAAGAAAGAGCAGTGGGCATAAAAGAGATTGACCTCTTACTTACCTATTACCACTCAAACTAGCAACCCTTTGCAAATCAAGGCAATGCATACTTAGTGTTAGTGAAGCTAAGCTTGAGAGAGAGTTAAATCCAATGTCACCACATTTTAACTTCTCAACACTTCGGGTAACTCCAAAACCCAAGGGGAGACCCTAATCAGTGAAAGATACTTGCAATCACCAACAAGACACAAATACCTTCCACGAAACCTTTATAGCTATGATCAGTGACTTGTTGGAGTCAAACAATATCAAATCTAGAGTCTAGACAATAGAATCATACATAAATGGAGTTATTTACTTTATCAAATAAAGCCATGCCTTTCGAGACAATTTCATGTTTCCCAAGGCAATGTCACACTTCCCAAGGTAGGCACTCCAAAAAGTGTGCTCTTTGTTACCTACTAAGTCATACTTAGTTGGATTTCAAGTGAGTCAACAAAGTGGAAGAAGTATACTTGTTCATTCTTCATAATTCAGAAGTTCGCCAGGCCTTTTCTGGGATTTTTTAAAAATTTTCTTATACCACATGTTCATGCTCCCTTGGGGTAGTTGTAATAAATGTACTGGCATGGTGAAGTATGTAAAAAAATCGGTCTCCTAGACTTAGACATCAATCCGACTAGACCAGAGTGTTTTTTCCCTTGGTAATTATTTGTTGTTGAACAAACGACTCATAATTTCTGAGTTTTTCACTCACACCTCCAAAGTTGGGGTAGTTGTCTTGGTGGTTAGGCCTTAAGAGGTCATTAGAGTCGATGTGTCAATGTTTATAAACATGCTAGACATTAATATTGAGTCATATGGGCATGTGTGAGGTCCCCCTAGGTTTTATTTTAATTTTTGAGAAAAATATTTTTGCCCGTAAACTTAGGCTATTTTTTAATAGTTTAATTGGGAAAATTATAAATGTAATAAAAGTGTGGTTAGGAGTCGGATTTTTCCACGGGGGTGCTCATTTTCTAACTTAGAGCACCCATTGTACCCTTAAACCCACTTTTCCTAAGTTTTGAGTGATAAATTCATCACTTAAGGCAAAATTCTCCCAAAACTAAAAAATAAAAAAGGCAATTAAAAAATAGAGAAAAAATAAAAAATGGAGAAAAATCCCAAATTCCTAAATCAGTGGAATCTTGTCTGATTGACTTGGGATCAGCTGCATTGGCTTTCAGTGAAGTAGGTGAGTTCTCTCCATGAAAGAGGCGTCAACTTTGGGTTGGTAGGAGAGGTGGCAAGCTAACGCTAGCCTAAGGGTTGCGCCCCCCTCTCTCATCCTCACACTTGGGTGAAGTGGCAGGCGTTGAATGGGTTGGTGGAGGTTGGTAGGAGAGGTGGCGCCTACCTCCTTAGTTCCACTCTACTCCTCACTACACTCATCCCTCAATCATCTCCACAAACTCGACATCTCTCTTCCAGTGATGGATGGGACCCCTCTGGGTTGTGCTGGCTATAAATAATGCATCACCTCTCATTCCAAACTAGTTAGAGTTTGATGAAGAGTTAGTTTACTATTGTAATACTGTGATATTCCTTATTTTGCTTGAGAATAAAGAAGCTTTGGAGGCTAAACTGTGTAGTGCTATTCTATGTGGAATACCATTGTCATGTTGCTAATGAGGTGATCTTACTTTTTCTCAATTCTTGCTTCATCTTTGTTCTGGCCTTGAAGGATTCCTCTGAATCAATAGGAGTAGAGATTTGTAAGTAATATTACTTACTTGTTTCTATCTTGTTATATGTGTTTAAAAATCTAAAAATTTACATGTTTAATAAGATTATTTGCATTTTATTTTTATATTTTTTACATATGTATATCCAGATCTCATGAGGTGTTTTGCAAGATTGTAATTTAGCTTTCAGGTTTCCAAATGTGGAGAAGGTATGGATCTAGATTGACTCCATTCCATTTCCAACAAAGTTCCAAGACATTGTCCCTCGACACTCCACGAAAAGGCTTTCCATGGTTGATCTTTTTGACAACAAACCGGGCTTTACTTCTCTTCCTCTCCTTTAAAATTAAAATACTCTCTCAGTTACTTGTTTCTTTTAGATCTGTTGACCACCTAACCAACTAGGTGGCCAACCATATACCATGTGCATTGAAGATCAGAAAAAAGTACCTAATAAAGTTTTTTCAAGCAAGGCAACTCTTCTTCTTATCTTTTCTCCATGAAATTTCCACACCCCTGCAGGGGATACTATAATGATATGTCAGCATGAGGGTCTATTTTTTGTGTAACTTAGTTACCTAGGACTTTTTTATTAGGGAAGTCCTTTCATTGAGTGTTTTTTCCCTTGGATAATTAAAATTCATTTTTAGTGGTTTTAATTATATAAGTTTTTCACTCAAAAATACCTCCAAAGTGGTGAAATACGTTCTAATGATCGAGTCCATGGGGCGAATAAGGCCTAGGAATGTTCTATGTAACCATGCTAGACACTATCCAGAGTCTTGCAGAATTTCGTTAGATTTTACCTAGGATTTTTTAATTTTTGGTGATTAAAAAATGTACCTCAGCATAAAAATGTTGTAATAAAAAGAGGGTTAAATGGCATTTAATGCCCACAGATTCGGGTATGGGTACTCAAAATCAATGGCATGATTCCCCTACACCCTTAGGCAAAGTTTGAAGTCATTCAGGCATGTCTTGCTAGGGTTTTGGTCATGTTTGCCAAAGTCAGTCAAGGAAATCGTGAAAATTGACAATTAATTAGCAAGCCAAATTTTGGAAAAGTGTTTAAAGTCACTTAGTAGGGGAAAATTAAGTTTTTTAGTGTTATATTATGTTCCTAAAGTGGCTTTAGAAGAAAAAAGGGCCCCTCCATGCAAGTGTTTCACAAGAATGAAGATGTCGCCAAAGGGGGGGCACCCTCCTCCCTCTTCATGGAAATTGAGATATTTAAAAATAAGTCAAAGTAAGGGGTCCCACTTTGGTGGTCCTGCCTTTTGGACCTATAATGGAGATTACAAATATTAGAGGGGGGTTTCCCCCCCATTTCTATTTGATTCTTCACCCTAGGAGGTGCCCCCAAGAGAAGTGGTTCCTCTCTTTGAGCTCCCACTCTCTCATTTTGACAAGTGGCTTGCATGCACTTGGGCTTTCTCCTCACTCATTTCTTATTTAAGGAGGATCCCCTTCCTCATTTGGGTTACACACACACACCCACACTCATTCATGCTCTTACTCTCTTGCCCTTGCTCTTGCTTGGCCCATTGTAATTTTCAACCATTTGGCTTTGTTAATCAAAATCTTAGGAGGAATCTTCTGTCCATTGTTTCCATTGATGATTTGCTTCCATGCTTGAGGAGCTACACAAGTTTGGTTGGCCAAGGAAGCATACTTATTTGCTTTGGTAAGATTTATAGTATTTGCATTCCATAAATTTTGTGAGTTTTCATTTTTGTAGCAAAAGAAGTTCATATATTTTATAGTTTGAAGTTTATGATTTCTTTGCTCATTATTTGATTCTCACATTCTAGTAGTTATGTAGTTAAAATCTTATAGGTTGCAGGTTATTTGGATTTAAGGGTAGGATTTATCGGTTGGATGCCCCATTGCTTCACTTCTTGAAGAACAAATGACCAATTTTCTCTTTCTTTACATACAAATTTCTGCATTTTAATTTTAGTTTGTTGAGTGTTTCAAATATGATTTTAACCCTTTTATACTCTAGTTCTTTCAAAATTATTCATTTGACAACTTTGTGTAAATTTTGTATATATATTGCACTAACATACTAACTTCCCCAAAGTGATTTGGGTACATTTTTTCATTTTCTGTTTGCTGGTTTTAGCAGGTTGGTAATGAGACAAGGCAAAACTCTGTCAAATTTCAACCAAGAAGGGTGCAAAGGCTACGCCAAAGGAAGAGCTTCAAGGCCATCGCAAGAAAGGGGTGAAAAAACGTTATTTCTCACTTCTTTCCTCTTATTCTTTATGTTGAAATTTCAACCATTGTAACAAGTGCAAGAGAGTCTCTTAGACTTGATTTCTTATTTTGCATTTTAAGTCAAGTTGAAGTTTCCCTTGTTTTCCATCCTTGCATACAAAAGAAAAGAAGTTGGGCTTGCACACCTTTGCAAATTGTTTATTGGCTTGGGTTTTAACTTAGTTAGAGTTTCATTTTTATTTTATTATTATTTTTCCCACACCTTGCAAGTGATTTGGCTATGCCATCCTTGCAAAATCGTGCCGGCTAGTATTCTATTTTATTTCAATCTAATTTTTCCCACACCTTGCAAGTGATTTGGCTATGCCATCCTTGCAAAATCATGCCAACTAGCATTCTTTTTTTATTTCAATCTCATTTTTTCCACACCTTGCAAGTGATTTGGCTATGCCATCCTTGCAAAATCATGCCGGCTAAACATTCAATTTTTGCTATTTTCAATTTCCCACACTTTGCAAGTGAGTTGGCCAAGCCACCCTTGCAATATTGTAATGGTTTGTGTTGTTAATAATTGTTAAATTCTTCATTTTGTTTAAAATAAACACTGCCCCAATCTTCACCCCGGATTCACTCTCCTTGTCGGTTGGCCCGACCCTGGGTGACAAGAAAGGGAGAAGATTCGAGTTGGCTAGAATAATAGGCATTTCAATCTATTATTGCAAGATTGACAAAAGAGGATTAGTGTATGGAGCTAGAGGGGTAGAGGTCGTTGGGGCCTCGTGGCACTCTGTGTCCCCCTGTTGACCACCCAGCTAGTTCTTGGGACTGACTTGTAGAGATAGGAGGGAGCCTTGTGCTCTCTTGTTGAGCACCCAACAGTTTCTCTCAGTTGAGGGATAAGGGTTGGAGGTAGGCACATTAGTTAGTTCGTTTATTTTCTTATGCAAACACATTAATCCCCTAAGGTGAAGAAAAACCTTAAAATAAATTAAAATCTATTGGACCACTTGCACAACATCACGATTTTTCATTTAATTTACTATTCCAGTCATTGTTTATTTGGTTCAATTCTACTTCAAGCTCATCTCATACACTTTAGTTCATTTGCTTAAAGTATTTTACATTTGATGAATGTGGTCTTTTGATTATTGTGGTGAATAAATGATTTAGAGCAACTTGTGCATTTTGACAATTTCATTGTAATATTGTTTGCGACTCCATAGCCCGATTTAGATAGGAACTAGTTCAGTAATACTATATTTCTCTTGCAATTATATTTGGTTTACAAATAAAGAAAGGTTTGCCTGTCATTTGAAATTATTGCATTTCTGCATGGTTGATTGCTATAAAGTTTAAATTAATCTAATCAACTTTTAACTCTTAAAATACAACCTTTGAAACATAGTAAATATGAACTACCCCCCTTGACCTTTTTAGGAGTTGGGTCTAAACGAAGGAGTTAGGAATCGAGGTGACATTGAGTTCTAAACTCATAGTTTCCCTCAAGAACACACCTAGGAGTTGGGAGACTTTTCCATGGTCAAATGTGTTTTAGGTGACAACAAGATCTACTTTTCAAAAGTTATATCTTACATAAATTTGATTAGCTTTCCAGATCCAAGCATTCAAAAGTCTCACTTTTTTAGTCAGATCTAGTCTTAAATAAGATTTCTTTTACAAGTTGTATTTTCTAGAAAATCTTAAACTTGGAAAGTTAAGTTAGTTTGCACTTTCATTTTCAAATCTAGCAAAGTAGTGTGTGTTGTTCGCCGAATGCACACCACCGTCAGTAGAAGTCTTTTGGATTGCTGTTTCCGAAGTGGGAAAGGTGTGGCCTTGGGGGCAAGCAAAGAGCCAGGTGCTGTCATCTAATCCCAGCTCCTCCGTTTAGGCTAACTCCTAACGAAGCCAAGGGGGGTAGTCCCTAACAAAGAGTTGTCCAAAGCTCTCGTTTTTAGATGTTTTTGGATGAAAGATGTGAATTAGTGTTGTTTAGGAGTTTTTATGAAATACACAATAATACATTAAGCAATCCAAGTTGTTGTTTGCAAAACACAAGATAAGCTGCATAAGATCACTGAATTCAAAGCATCCACAACATAAATCACTTAGAATACGAAGGACAAATGGTCCAAATCAAAAAATGCAAAATAATTTTAAGACCAGTGCCAAAATGGAGTGAAATAGTGCTGGGGATGCTGAAATACAAGTCTTGAAGATGTGTTCGTGAGATCGTTTTGCAATGCTCTTGGTAAATTTTATTGTGTATTTTATGACGATCTTGATTATTATGGTGAGGGGAATTTTCAACCGATACGCGAAGGTACTGGAAATCTAGCCGGAAATACTCTAAGTGGCTCCATTCGAGGACATGTTGGACTGGCCAAGTTTACAGCAAGGCGTTCAATAACTAACTAGCCATTGCAAACGAGGAAGGCTACTCAGTGCCCCCAGTAAGAATTTGCCCACTTAAAATACTACGTTCAACGCCAGTTCATTGGTTATGGGGTGGTAAATTTTATTAGGCGTGGAATTGAAATTAAATGTGTGAATTAACAAGTTACAGTGCTTCTGAATATCCCGACCGGGTAGAGCATACATACTGTAAAAATTGTAAATTCCAATTTTATGGAGAAATGTGAGTTGAAAATTTTATTAGAAAACAAAGCTCTTCAACAGAGAATGCTCTTGATCCACCTTATGGTGAGATTCAAGAGTCTTATCTAATCTAATATGAGAATGCAATGAAACAATGCTCTCCGATAGAGAGTGCTCTTGACTCGTCTTATGACAAGTTCAAGAGACTTTATGTTCTTTTTATGATTTATTAATCAAAGAGCAAGATAGACAACAAATAGATAACATGCAAGTAATGAGGTCTAATCTAGCAATTAGGGAAGTAGGAGGCTTGATCCCACTAGCCTTCTTTATTAATGAATTACAATGCTTTGGATTTTAACTCTTTGAAAAGAACTTTGAAAAAATAGAAGCCTTAATGGCTTTTACAAAAGGATGTGGTTTGTGTTTGTCTTCTTCGTTTTGGAACTTTTATTCAATCCCTACAAGTCTTTGGACTTGTCTTTGGTTAACTTCCTTTTCAGTACCTACACAAAAAGACAACCACTCATGCACCCATTATTTGTTAATAAACCAACATGAATCTAGATAAAAAAGATGAAACTATTCTATAATGCAAAACAATTTTTATGCAAGTTTTTTATATCTTTTTTGAAATAAAACTAGATGAAAAAATTACATGCAATAAAGATGAAAAAAGAAGCAGTAGACAATGGTAATAACAGCTGCAACAAAGAGGAAAATGAGGCAGCAGACAAGAGGGTAAAAGGGTGATGAAGTGGGAAACCAAACAGTGAAAGAAAGGGCTGCAAAAGTGAGGACGAAGGCTGCAAAAACAAAGCAAAAAGAGGCTGAAAATAATGAAGAAAGAGGACAGCCAACAAAGAGAAAAGTTGGCTGCAAAAATTGAAGAAATGGGGCAGTGAACTAAGAGAAAAGAAGCAACAAAAGAAAGATAAAATAGTGAGGAAATAGGAGCGATAGAAGAGCAAGATAAAAAGTGGAAAGAAGAGGCAAAGGAGGATCTAGAAGAGCAAGAAATAAAAGGCAAAGGTGGATCTCGTAACCAAGGAAGATTTTTAATTTTGATTTGTGAAGGATTAGAAGAGAGCCCCTTTTGCCTGTGTTTCTTGAGTTGAAGATAAACGCCTTGTAGACCCTGCACGGTGAAAGTGTTAGATAAAAAACTCTTGTTGTGTGAAGAAGCGGTTGAGCTTCAACCCTTTCTCCACCTTCGGTGATCCCTAAAACACAACTCTCAATCAACAATAAACGAGATCAAATGCTAGAATACTCAATCAAATAAATATCCAAAAAACATTGGTATAATTGACTACTTCCTGTTCAATTTAGTTATTCAATAGATCTTGCATAGATAACCAAATTAAAGACAATAAATGGATAACCTTGTGTGCTAGATTGATAGCCTTCCTAAGCTAGCAATGATCATACAATTTACCAAAGAAAGAAAGTAGGGTTAAGAGAGATATCACCTCATGCAAGATGAAACCAAGAACACCAAGAACCCATGCATGGACCTCCAAAGTCGTTTTTATTTCATTAAACAAATAAGAGTTACATTTTGGGCAGAGTTCTCTTGCAAATTCTCCATATCAAAATGGGAACAAGAGACCCGCTTTTATACAAAAAGAGAGAAGCTACCCAACCCTAGCGTGAGCATGAGGAAGGAGGACGCAACCCTAAGGAGACTGAAGCTCTGGCAATTTGATTCGGAGTTGAACTGTTGTTCGAATGAGTTGTAACTGAGTTGCGGAGTAATGAGGGGGGGGGGTGAGGTGGCCTCAATCCTCCTCGGTCTTATCACCCGACCAACCACAGGCATCCACAAGAGGCAATTCGCCCACATGAGGAAGAGAGGTGCAAATCCTGAGGGAGAGTTAACTGCTGCACTCTGATACAGACTCAAAACTAATTGATGATGATTGGAATCTCCTTCGATAATCCGTGCCAAGCTAATTAGCTCTTTATTAAATTCAATTTGGTCATTTTTGAAGATATTTTGATTTTCTCCATTTAATAAAATAATGATTATTTTAATTAAATATTCCTCATTTATTAATTTTGAGGAAATATTTAATTGAGAGAAAAATAATCATCCAAAACTTACGATAAGTGTGTCCAGGGGGTAAATGAGTGTTTTGGCTTAGAAAAGAAGTCTTTATCTACCTATTGCCGCCTAATTCACACTCTAAGACGCAGGAAAGTCACAACCTGCTATGTGTGTCCTTGGGGGCAAGTGAGAGCTGGGGACCACTGTCACCACAGTCCACAACTCCTCCGTTTAGGCAAGA
>LPNX011026046.1:0-42697 GCA_001517045.1 Pseudotsuga menziesii
TAGGTGGCACATATGATCACAGTCTCTTCTGATGGAAGCTGGAAGCCTCATTCTAAAAAAAATGCTAGAATTCCAAAAGAGATTGCTATTACTCAGGATATATTTTGGGGATATTCTTTGATGGGGAAAGCCAAGTATCCCCAAGATAATGTGGTGTTGGTGTGCACCTTTTATTTAAATGCTTGCGTCTGTTTTATTTTTAAATATGGTGCTCGTATTGGCTCAAATAACAGAGCTTTCTTTGCCCTCTGGACTCTATTAAAAGCAGATGCAGATAAAGGACTTGGTAAGCTTGAAGCCCTGCAGGATTCAAAGTTAATTAGATTGGGAAAATGGAAGAAGCAGAATTGAAAATTTGGCTTTAAATCCTATAAAGAACATAATCCTGGATGCAAGAAATCAGTTCAAAGAATTCATTCACCCATATTTACAGAGAAGCAAATTCACAAGCAAACAAGTTGTCTAAGGAATCCCTATCTATGCAAGAGGGCGTGTTTGCAGATCTGGACTTTAAGGACAACATCTTAGTTTTAGAATCTTTGAAGTCTATTTTTTAATTTCGATTGTTTTCTGTGTTGTCCCAGGTACAGTATGGGTGGCTTTTCAGAAGAGTGAGACCTGTTCTAGATTTAAGAATAGTTTCTGAACATGTTTTTTGAAGTGTTTACTTCTGATGATTATCTGTGTCTTTTATTAAGGAAGACTATAATTGTGACATGACAGGACTGTACTAGGTAATCTCTGGTAATACTTTGTGAGCCTTATCGGCCACACTATGTAAATTCTGATTTCTCTTTTGAAATATCGAATATAATATTTTTTTCTTGGACAAAAAAGTGTAGTTAGTTCAGAATCCAAGTTGAATTACTAACCATCACAGCCACCAATGTGTGTGCCCCCAATAAATACATTTGGGATAGTCCACTGTCCTGTCCATTCCTGAAGAGCTTTCTGTATATCCTGTCCATCACCTGCACAGATGTTCCATGCAGTCACATTCAGATACAAAAGATAAATACAAGCACAAATGGGAATGAAATGTGCTTATTTATTAGAAGAACTTGAGGCAATATCCAAACAAACAAGAAGGTCTGATATAATTACTCCTCATGGAATTTCGGAAGGGAATCCCAATTGAATGGTGAAACCAATAACCAGCAGCCAGACACTATAAATAGCTAAAGACTTACACCAGAAATCCTTACCCAAGTCATTGAGAACTAAATCATTGAGGGTGCGAAACCTACAATATTAAGGTTATATGAAGGCTTTAAAAATAGCAATGCACAATGTTAATTAAACAAATAATGCCCGCATATTCACATGACAGATACATGCCTACTAATCTCTGATTGCAACCATCGGTTTATCTCTGATTTCCTACTCTGTTCGAAAGGCAGTCACTAACCCAAAACCGAGAGATCTGCTGCTACTATGTGACCAGGTTCTCTCTCAGCTGCTCAGAGCTGCTCCATGCCTGGTAATCACTTCTCTTTTCTCTTCATTTTGTTCAATTGATTGAATATCATTTCTCCTGGTTTGAATATGTTGTTCATTTGTATAGGCAGCCGGCAATGAAACAATGAATTTGGTAATGATCAGAAATGCCCATGTAATAAATAAAAAAGAGATCAATAAATACCAGAACCTATCTTGTATAAGGATCTCTAAGGTTGAAATCCACAAAGTAATCATAATATAATAGAAACTAGTTGTCTTTTAAATGAACGTGCTAGAGTAGTGTGAATCCATGTGGATTGCATGGGTTTGTTGTGGCTTGTGGCTCTACCTCCATCTTTAGCAGAGCAAAGCTTTATCACCTTATCCTCGATCTTCAAAACTGGTAAAAAAAACAGAGGAAGCGAAAATCATTTGTAAATACCAATTGCATTATCAATTGAGACCTTATGTAAGAAGAATAAATTTATTCCATAAATGTGGAAAAAGAATTTCAATTCAATATTTTGCAGGAACTGTTGAGCATTGTATGCCCTTGATCATACCCACGGTGTATTGGTCTATAATGTGTAATTGTAAAAAATTGTAAATAATTATCCATATAGGAAAGATCCTCTCTTCAGCAACATAAATAATTCTTCTGAGCACAGCTATGCACATTAATAGATGATATCCTTAATCAAGTCCACTCTTATGGCATATGTAAGAAGCCAACAGTTTGAACTCAAATTTTATCACATTTATGCTGAATCATCCATTTGGAGCTTTGCTGAACTTTGTTAGGATAATATTTAACACTCTAGAAGTGATCCCATTTTAAAACAGCATTGGAGCACAGCATATACAATTAACTATTAGTGGCACAAGCACGTCTACCCCCACCCACAACTTTCATTTAGAACCTGCATTGAGCCAATTTTTCTGGATAAGTTGTGCCCATGAAAAACATTGAAACAATTTACTAATAGATAGCCGTTTCTCTACAGTACAAGGAACAATATATTCAGAACTAACTTGTTAAGCCATGCCCTCTGATTATAACATTGAACTAAAAGCTTTTAAGTTTTAATAATCATTGATTTCCAACACGTGTCTTTGAGGGTTCCCTTTTCAATTACAAAAGATAGTATGTCTATCTACAACTTAAATGACCATTGGTAACATTTTCATTATATTGCTTCAATAGCTGCCTTTCCACATATATAGATTTATTACTTGCCCCACTGTCTCATATCTATATGCACCTGATACCATTGTTACAAAATTCACTCTTTCTCATTACCATTATGGACAGCCACTTACCAACCTGTTCCGGACGGCAAAATGGTACATCTTCAAGAGACTCAATAAGTAGGGAAAGTGAAGATGACTTCTCATTAAAAATAAATAATCCTATGTGGCTTCTCTTGAAGGGCTGACTCTGGAGCTTACTACAACCTTTGTTGCCTTCTGTAGGCGAGCCTTACTTTTCGAACCTATTTCTTTACACTCTCTAGTAACTCAACCATACTACATATAGACACCATGGATGCATCTACACAGTATCCTTCTAACTACCCTGCAGATTTAACTTGTCAAGCCAGACCCCTTGATTATAACATTGAACCGAAAGCTTTTAAGTTATAATAGATCATTGATTTCCAACACGTTCCCTTAATGGCCCTTTTTTCAATTACAACACATACTTACAATAGTCTGTAGTATATCCCACTACAACTTAAACAAACATTAGCAGCATTTATTTAATATTGCTACAATAGCTCTTCATTTCCACATATATATTGATTAATTACTGGCCACATCAACTTATATGCACCTGATGCCATTGTTACATGATCCTCGCTTCCTCATTACGATCATGGACAACCACATACCCACCTGCGCCTTACGAAAAAAGGGTATATCTTCACGAGAGCCCCTAAATAGGGAAGTTGAAGATGACTCCTCAATGATTTGTCACCTCATGAGTCATGGCATAGGATAAAAATGATATATCAGTGACCTCATTATATAATCTTGCAGAACCAGATATATGGCTACCAACATTTAGAGGTGAAAATTGGAATAACATTTTAACAAAATTGATTAATCAGACCCAGAAAAAGAATCCCAAGGCTATAATTGATCTAAATCCCATTGGAATTGCAAAAAAATGAATAGCTGGTGCATTACAGACTTCTTTGAAGTAAAAACAAATTCAACAAACCTGTCTCTCAAATTCATATTCCCTCTTAAGTCATTAGGATAACATTTGTCCAACTATTTCAGAAGTATCCAAAGCCCTGGATCATTTTAGAAACCATCAAAATCATCTTGGTAGCATTTGAATGGGACTTAGAAGCCCTCAAATATGGACCAGACTCTATTCAACCATCGTAAACCATGGTACCCTTATCAGAAATTGTAGAAGGACATAATAGATAGCACCAGAGTCACCACAATTTCATTTCAAATTGATGTTCTTGTATTTGCAAGGGATTATGTTTGTGCAATTTATAAAAAATGTCTTTACTAATAAAATAAATAAATTGAATTAGATAGCTCTTTAAGGAACATGAACGACTAGATGTAAATTATGGGGCATAGGAATTTGTATGAACTATAGCAATGGATATCAAACTTGGAGGAACTGAATGGGTTTGCACTTGTTTGTCAGACTTATGCTGGATCACAAACCATGCAGAGTATTATCTTATTGAGCACTGGGACAAATAAAGGTGGGGGTTATCTGGCTCCACTTGGAGTCTTTCTGGCTATGTACATAGGGCTTACAGTTACATGGGCAAAATTAAACACATATTCTTTGGATGTGATTGTTTTTATCGATACCGTCTCAATTTGGTGGCAGGTATTGATTACCTTCATTTGTATCTTATTAATAACCTGAGCACAATGATGAAGATTAACATGTGAAGTTTCTTTCAGTCTTTGATGTTAGATAAGGTTTGTGAGTTTTTGTTTGTTTGGAAAGCTTGGCTGAAGTAAATATGTAATTCCTTCTCCATTATGTAGCAGGCTTGTTTCTTTTCCCCTAGCTTGATGATCATAGACTATAGTGATTCTTGTCTCGACAATCGACAAATTGTTCTTGATGTTTGGATTGATTGAAATTCCTTAATTTTTCATGGATAAAACAAAAAAAAAATTCATGGAAGCCATGCTGAAAAACACCACGATCTATCTAGAAAAATATATGGACAAGGTGTGGAGAAAGATCGCATATGTTAAGGACTCGAAAGGGAGTCCAGCCTCCTGCAGGATACACCCAAAACAGCATGGTCCAGAAACTGGGGACACTGCCGCCAAAAAGGATAGAGATTCAAATAAAATTGAGAGTAAAGAGCATCACCCCTGTGAGGTGATTCCCATTTTATTCCCTTTCTAACTGAATAATTTAAAGCCATGAGACAAATTCAAGAAATGTTGGTATTACCTCCATCTGCTGGAAGGTGATCAAATCAAGCACCATATCACATATTTAAATGTTAAAGCAATGTCCATCCCATTTTTCAGCATCACATAGAGAAACAAAAGATTGTAAGAACAGATTTTCACTGAATGCCTTAATGAAAGAAGAGGGGATTAAGGAGTAGGAAGACTTGGAAAAGAATGGAATTTGTAAAAAGCTTCCTTGGATAGGAAGCACAGTGCAATCAATTTCCTTGTGGTGAACCGAAAGCATCAATACATCTTCAATTAAACATTTTGATCTAGTTTGACCAAAAAATGCACAATTTCCAAATCATAAATATCATACTATAAAAGAATACTTATAATAACTCATGTAAATCCCATGAAGTAACTTATACTTAAGTATGTAAAGCCCATGAACAGATATAATAACACCTTCAGATTAATACTACTGAGATGGCTTAGCATCCTATAGATTGAACAGATGTAATAATACCTTTTGATTAATACTACTGATATGCCTTAGCAATCTTGAAGCTAGATGGAGAGTCCATTCAAAACATGCGTAGATCATCTTTAAACTTCTACACGGTGGAAATCCAAAAGATTTAACACAATGCTAATTTTTGTTTCTTGAAGTGTCTTGCTCCTCTGCAGCTGCTGCAAATGCCTGACGCTCCTTTGTGGTAGCAGTGATGACAGGCATCCATAAATCCGCAGTTCCACTTAAAAGGACCTGTACTTGTAGATCTAATGCAGATGATGAGGACAATAGTTCATCAATAGATTCTAACTTGGCTGACATCCTGTCCAATTCCTTGGCTATTTCAAGCTACAAGAATAGAGAATAAGTTTAATATTAGATTGTAAAACACACTAGAGGAAGAAAAAGTCAAAACTGGATGAACTGAAACCCTTGTAAAGGCTGAATCATTGATTGAAGCTAATTCAAAACAGGAAAGTCACGCCCTACCTCATTTGGTTGCTTCGATGATATTGAAGGTGCTTTAGTAGTCTCTAATTCAAGAGCCTTGATTTTCGATCTCAATTCAGTCTTTGGTTGATTGGTTTCAGCTTCCACCTGTGGACAAGATATCAAATGAGTAATTTAAAATTAAAAAATCCATCATGCTGGAGGCTTTCTTTCAGCATTGACGATATACAACACTACCAATATTATAGATCACAACATTGCATTCACAAAGAACTAGCCAAGCTTGGCAAAATTGCAGAACTTTCTAGGATTTCGAGGAACTAGCACTATTACATTCTTATATAGCACTCACCTTCGAATTTGTTAATTGCGAGGGTCTCCATGGTTCTAAAACTTAGATCATTAAAATTCTAAGGATCAATGATCAACACTTTTGGTTCCCATATTTTCACAAGAATTATCTAAAATTCTTATATGTATATAAATTTACAGATAAGGTGGTCCAAATCCTGCCAAAACTTAACAAGTAGAAGAGACCAAATTTCGTAGTGGAATTTACAATTGACATATCGTTATGTGCAAGTTTTTCTTGTCAATTACCAAGAGCGAAAAGACTTTCAAATTTGAGAAAGAATGTTGTCATTTAAATCCTGCCAAAGACAGCAACGAACCAAAAGTAGTATGCATGGACAGATAACTCCTTGGACTGTGGACACTTGGACATCAAAGACTTACTGAAAAAAAACACTACAACTAAACATTATACTGTGTGCAGCTAGGATGTAGCCAAAGTTTTATATATTTTCCTTTCCATGGAGAGAAAATGAGATGGTAATATGAGATGTTGCGTCTCAATAATAAATTTGAGCTGAATGATATCGTTTAGATATGTGGACTTCCTCTGTTCTTCCAAAGAAAATCAGCTCTGTAAAGTTGAAGCCATAGGGTAAATATAGCATTGATGTGTATCTACATAGGCTAAGGTAATATATGAGGGACATATTAAAGAATCTTTGTGAGATTAGCCCATGGGGTATGGAATAGAAGGTGATTGGGTGTACTGTTAAGACACTAATTGTGTAAGGTCATTAATTCAAAACTCTGTCATTGAGTACTGGACTATAAAAACTAAGAATTTTTGTGAGGTTAATTTTCAACCTCACGTTGCATTGTATAAAGCAAGTCTGTAAAAAGTAAAAAAGCCAAAATATGTTTAAACGGTAAGCTTTTCATATTTCCTAACCTTAAAGTTTGTACAAGTTAACCTTAATTGTTTTGTCCACTTCAAAGCAAAAAAAGACCCTCCCAATAGAGAGAAAACATACCCAAAAACAATTGAATAACATAGAGAAGTGATATAATGTACAGACACCATAAGAACTATAAACTAACAACATATCTAGCACTGAGAACCAAAAAAACTTGAGAACACAGTAATTATCTGAAGAAGAGGGACCTCTTCTAACTAGAGTGTGCACCATGGGAGGAGTCCACGTGCTCCTCAATGATCGAACATGCATTGTATTTAGAGCTCGGGATTTCAACTACTAGGACCTTCACCGGTAGCGTCTCTTTCTTCCTAGCATAAACCGTAGGGTTGGTTGGAGTCAACACAGTCACTTGTCCTTTAGCAGGTTCAACAGGTAGAGAAGCCTCCACATGTCCTTTCTCAACTAAGCACGGAGGTTTGTTACATTGACCAATGTGCTCATTATTTTCCATTGAGACACTGAGCCAGATGCCCTCCATTAAATTTTTCACATAGGACTAGACCTCTTGGCTCTAACCACTTTAAAATGTCTATCGAACCAGGCTTGAACTCAAGCAAAATTGTCCACCTGGTTTTTTAACCCCTAAAGACTTTGCTCCATAGCCCGTCTCATTTCCTCTTATTCATAATTATTATCTATATAGTATTTATAATAATTACAAAGCATTATAATATTATATTTTTATGTTCAATTTTTTTTTAGAATTATACTCTTATCCCTCCATTTTAGACAAAAATCGATTAATAATAAATTAATAAGCTTTGACATCAACTTCACAAGGATATATAAGTTGAACTTGCGCTTGAGAATGAGGTTAATATGAGAATGAGGTCACACAAAACAACCCTAAGAAATACAAAGCCCATGAATTCACTTATTTCTAAACATGTAACAGGATCTGGATAAAAAACCGTGTGCTTTTATCTGCAGACACGGTTAGTTGGTATCATCTTATCTTTCCAAAACCCTGTGGCATCTACCTTCCTATATTGTATAGTAAACTAGCGCAGAAAGAAGCATAAATTTGTCAAATTAACAATCTCATAGCCATGAACATGAACATAAACATTGCGTATATTACCTGGTTGAGGAGCTGATTGAGGAGCTGATTGAGAAATTGAAAGAGCTTCCCATTGGCATCGTTGGCTCCTGCCATGGCCGATCTTTGCCCCTAAAATCACTTGGGTTCCGATCTAACAATGGATCTTCGTGGCTTGTGTTCCCATCTGGCAATTATTATGTGGTGTTTGCATATATATACGAGAGAGATATAGGACTAACAAATACCCAAATCTACGGCGGACTGCTCCAAATCTTTGAATGCCGGCTTTCAGCTGAACAAAAGGGAAAGAACCCCATCAAACATACCATGATTTCCATTGCAGAAACCCTTGAATTTGTCAAATTAACAATCTCACAGACATGAACATGAACATAAACATTGCATATATTACCTGGTTGAGGAGCTGATTGAGAAATTGAAAGAGCTGCCCATTGGCATCGTTGGCTCCTGCCATGGCCGATCTTCGCCCCTGAAATCACTTGGGTTCCAATCTAACAATGGATCTTCGTGGCTTGTGTTCCCATCTGGCAATTATTATTTGTTGTTTGCATATATATATATACGAGAGAGATATAGGACTAACAAATACCCAAATCTACGTCGGACTGCTCCAAATCAAAATGGCGGACTGCTCCAAATCTCTGAATGCCGGCTTTCAGCTGAACAAAAGGGAAAGAACCCATCAAACATACCATGATTTCCATTGCAGAAACCCTTGAATTGGACTCCTTCCTGAAGATTTGAGATGAAATGAATTTGTCAAATTAACAATCTCACAGCCATGAACATGAACATAAACATTGTGTATATTACCTGGTTGAGGAGCTGATTGAAAAATTGAAAGAGCTACCCATTGGCATCGTTGGCTCCTGCCATGGCCGATCTTCGCCCCTGAAATCACTTGGGTTCCATCTAACAATGGATCTTCGTGGCTTGTGTTCCCATCTGGCAATTATTATGTGTTGTTTGCATATATATACGAGAGAGATATAGGACTAACAAATACCCAAATCTATGGCGGACTGCTCCAAATCAAAATGGCGGACTGCTCCAAATCTCTGAATGCCGGCTTTCAGCTGAACAAAAGGGAAAGAACCCATCAAACATACCATGATTTCCATTGCAGAAACCCTTGAATTGGGCTCCTTCCTGAAGATTTGCATGAAATGAATATTTCATTGCATTGCAGTGGCATCCTGCTAATCACCAAAATGCCGTGCTCAGGGAAGAACACAGGGAAAAATGGCCATAGATTGAAAATCCTTGAACAGGGTCACCTTGGGCTTGAGCTTGAGTGAAATGTAATATTTTTCTACATTGGCACCCACCACTTCAAGTTGGCGCCAAAACCCAAATTGTGAAACTACACTAACATGATAGAATGAAATTTGTATTTGTTTAACTTGAATTCTATTATATTTGTATTTATTTAACTTAATTTTTTAATTTTTTTATATGTATTAATAGTATATAATAAAAAATTAATTAGTATATTTTTTTAAAATTTTATATGTATTATTAGTACATAATAAAAAATACTTAGTAACATTTTTTCTAATTTATAATGTAAATAGTTTATAATTAATATTATTTATAAATAAAATATTTAAAAACAAATGTATATAGGTATATTTGTATAGTTATTTTCAAATATATAAGTAATAGCTTACAGCTAGGACATTGTCATAGTTAATTTACCATTAAGACATTGTCATAATTAATTTGGTGTTAACAATGGAGTTGTAACACGTGAGGCTTTGCAATTTACTAAGTTCTAGGGGGTCTATGAATCCATTTGTAGTCTTAGAATTTAGAAAAATATACAACATTGTGAAAATTGTAATTTTTCATTGCCGAACTGATCCACAACTAAAAATGACCAAATAAATGACCAATTGTTATGTGGTCATTTTTTTCTAGATACCCCGTGACCAAATTTGGTCATTTATCTTGGTCTTTTTTATTTAGCCCACTTAAATTTATCAATTTTGGTCATTTATCCCTTGAAAAAAATTGTGGTGACCAAACTTTTTGGTCTCTTGGTCACTAATCTCTCATTTTGCACTAGTGAGCATTCCACGGATGGTTGCCCCTCCATACCCTGGATGAAAGAAACGTATAAAATTGATATGGGAGTCACAACCAAATCATTGCAACATTCATGTCAACCATGGCCTACATCTATGGTTCGAATCTCTATCCCTCCATTTCCTTACTTTCATACTCAGTCATTGAATACTCTTCCACCATGGCAGTTGTTGCAGCCTCAATTTAACTCTTACCTACCTTATCCACAAGGTTGTAATGGCATATCTTATGATCACATGCTGCAACACAACTTGGTCCTTCAGTATCAACCTCACAAACCAATTCTCTACATCAGTCACATCTATCTTCTCATCAAACTCCTTGGTATCCAACACAATTTCATGTCCAATCCGCCCTCCACCCAAACCATAATAAAGCAGTAAAATATGCTTACAGTGCTGAACTATAAAACTTTCCTACATTTTCCTCATGTTCTGCCTCACGTACACCGCTGCAAAAATATTGTGTGTTGTTGCAGCAATTCTATACGAGGCTAGAACATGTTTTATATCCAAGATTTGGAAGTGAAGTTTCTTATGATCATCAACAAGTTAACAAGATCAACAAATTTGATGAAGAACATACATTGGAACCAAAAACATCATTCACATCATTAGATTGGAATCTCTTATGCATTGAGGAAGATCCGTTTACTAAGGAGCTTCATGGTGTAACATCCATGAAGCTTGGTTTCAATCTGTCATTGGTCTGCAGCATCATTCCATACTTCACTAATTCTTGGCACCATCATTTTGAGGGAAGTTGATCTCTCATATCCTAGCATTCATAAAGTTATATTTTTCTGTTGGGAGTATGAGCATACTTGAGTCACTTCTTAGAAAGTGGCTCCATTGGAAATATGCATACACTTGAACATTTTTTATATTTCTAAGTAGAATAGGATAGGATAGAATAACATAATAAAATCATGCTTTTGTTTTTTTAGTTTTTACTTTTGAATAAGTATGCTCTCTTCCTGTGCCTTGTTGCAATCTGGAAGATCAGAAAGTAGAAAGATAAGCAATGGGTATGAGATGTTTTCAAGAATGCTTTGGAATTGTTGACTATTTGAACAAAATGCTTAAATCATTTTTGTCTTCAATGTTCAAAATTTAATTTGTCTTTATTTGTTACAAAAAAAAAACTTTCCTGAAAACAAAATTACAATAATTAGGGAAGGTGAATGAAGGATCCATAGGAAAATGACCCAACAATTATTGAACCCTTTAAGCTTGAACTTGGGCATGAATTTGTTAGCTGTAACACTCCGCTGTGACTCATTACTGTCAGTTGTAACAGTCAGCTGCAACACCTAGCTGTGTCTATATTGTAGGTGAGAATTTATGAATTTGAGATACGTGTGTTGCAAATCATGATATGTATTTAATTTTCATTTATATATAACACATCGTAAAAATACACATGCTTTATTTAAACATTATATCATTTTTAAGAGTTGCAGCTGCAGTTGCAACAGACCGTGTAAGTCAATCTAGGTGCTCAATTCTTGAAATTTTTTTGTATGGGTTTGTTATATATTTAAATTTACATCATTAAAAACACTCACACCTATTCCGGACACTTTTCGGGGGTCAAATTTCATTTATTAAAATTTTGGTGGCATTTTGGCTTGAAAATTTTACTAAAACACAGTCGGGATAGTCCATTTTTGGGAGACCAAATGGAATTATTTTTAAAAACTGTTTACATTCCAAGTGTCCCTTTTAATCTAGTTTCCAAAACAATTTTAATTTTTAATATTGGGTGTCAAACGAAAAATTTATGGCCAAAATACTAACGGGGTGTCCAATAGGAAGATTGGGAACAGAGTTGGGACAGTCAATTTTTGGATGCCTTATTAGACATATCTTGGAAACCTGTTTCATTGGTATATTCCCCTATGAATCTAGTTTACAACACAATTTGAATCACTCCATTCCGATATCATATGCAAATTTTATGACCAAAATACCGACTAACTATCACAAATCAGCATTCTAAAACTCTGTTTGCTAGACTGTTCATTGGCTTATTTGACCCATCAATTCTTATTGGATTCAAAAACATGTTTCTAATGGATACACCTATATGATTCTAATTTCATATCCTATTTGAATCACATCAATCCATTATCAAATGAAAAATTTAAGCCTAAAACCGTGAGTGTTGGTCTAGTCTAGAATTCAAAAAAACATCTTGTCATGCAGGATGTTATTGAGTGATTTGGAATATCATTACATAGAATTTTAAAAACATATTTATAAGAGAATTATACCTATGAATTTACTTTCATTTGGCTTTGGAATCACTCAAATTGGACAAGGAACGAAGAAGCTATGATCAGAATACTGTTGGTGAGTCTAGATGGACATTGCTCTTCCGCAGGTATAAAATGGATTTTACTTTGTTCATTTTTCTTTAGATTTGTTTTATAAGTAATTGCTTGTTTTTTTTCATAAGTGTTGGGGAAAGAGAGACCAATCATCTCTCTTCTTCCATCATCTCATGTTTTTATTGTAGGCAATCGCTAGGTTTTTGCAGGTCCTTGGAAGAAAACAGTCAATACATGCACGAGTGACTCTTGAAGATTTTTTCTCAATTTGAAAATGGATTGAACACATAAAAAATGGAGAGATTTATGTGAAAAAAATATAGATACCAATGTTCCATCATTCAAGTCCCATTGCTATATGCCAAGAATCCTTTTAAGATGACATTAAGCTCATTACAATTGTCATACCAATTGCTACTGAAAGAAACCTCTCAAGAAGCCAATTGTGCTATGGTATATTCATTCACCCTCCTCACTTCAAAAACATAAAAATCCATTCATGTTGAAGTATCATTTTTCACTGCTTATGTAGTGAACCTTAACCTTTTTATTTTCCATCACTACTACATCACGACTTCACATATACTTTCCACTTTTCAGTTTCATGTTGGTTCTATTTTTCACTATGATTCTTCACAATCATTTATTTTGTACTCATATTGGATGATGTGGAATTCATTAAGGTCTAAATTCCAATGGTCTTGTCCCATCGACTCCAACACATCATCTGGGATCGAGATTAGAGTTTTTTTTAGTGCCCTAGGATCTGCATGAATCAATGCCAGATTTCCTTGTTGTTAATCATGGGGATTCATCAATGCTTCTTGATTGACAAATATTGTAGGTGACTCGACTCCGGCACATCCATTCGTACCTGTCAAGATGCACTAAGGTACTTTAGGGATCATTTTCATCAAAGGTGATTTCCTTCACATTAGTTAATGACATGCATTAATGGCCAGTAATCCAATGATTTCTTTCCATGCTCAACTTCAGCACATTCATTCGCATGGTAAGAATTGTACCTTGGTTTTGTAACAACTGAAGATTATGTGATCTAATGGTTTCAACAATGACTTGTAGCATCATTTGTTTCAGTATTTTTGCAATTCCTTTCCATTTTCATTCCAACAATTTATTTTCAGAATAAGGGAAGGAGCTTTCTGCTTTTGTGGTAGAATTCCTCCTCATCAATTGTCTCAGCAGTTAGTCTTACATGTAACCAACAAAACATCATTTAAGATCAGATTCAACCTCATTCAGTTCCAACTCTCATATACATCTTTCTTAGCAATAGTTTGGCCTACATCAGCTCCAACAGCATCGGTACATTCATGTCAACCAAGGATTCCATGGAGGTAACACTTGAGGTAAAATAGCATGAGTTCTTTATTTATTAAAGATTTAGGGAAATGTCATGAAGAACCACTAAGTATTATCCATTTCCATTTTCTATATAGCATTTTTTCCCATTTCCATCATTTCCCACTCAATTCTAACACTTCATCATTCACGCACATCCAATTCAAAGTCCTACCCAACATCTCACCAACCCAATTGTCCAAGCATGAAAATAATCAAAGGATACCTTATTGTTGTCACACAAGAACCAACAATAGAAATTCTTGCTGCTGCCACATAAGAACCAGCAGTAAGAAAATAATCCTTGCTACTACCACATAAGAATCAACAATGAGAAGAAATAAAGCAGTTTCTTGAAGGTTGTTCTTTCCAGATTTGGGATTTTTTATGCATGTGGGCACTATAAATCCTCTATGGCTGCAAATTGAGGAAATCATGCATGAGGGCATGCTTTGCATTCAGTTTGGGGAACAAGGATTTTTGTGCACCAACAATGGGTTTTGAAATCTTTTTATGGCAATAGCAACATGCATGCTTATTGTAGAAGAAGTATGTGACTTTCTCATGTAGTGTCCATAATAAAGAAGGACCAACTCAATCATTTTGAGATAACAACTAATGGATTCCCAAAATTGGAATATTGATATTCAAGCATTAATGACGTATTTACAACCAACGGTAAAAGGTAGTCCTGTAATAATTTGCAGCAAGTTCATGACTAGATTCAAGGTTTGCAGATTGTTTTTCCATTAAAAATGTTCTCTTGAAGTACAAGCAAAAATGATTGGGGAGTTTGATGGTGATTGAGTTGTATACTTAAGCAAGTAGTGTTCTGAATTCATTAATTATCTCAAGAAACCTAGAAAACCATTGGAAGAAAGGAATATTTGTTGTTTCCACACAAAGACAAACCGTAAGTAGATAATTTGATACAAATGCATAAGCCAAGGCCGCTACTGAAACATAGGAATAGGCTCCATAAGAACCTACAATAGAAAAAGTTGATGTAGAAGCCATTCCTTCTCAAGAGTATGCTATCACACAAGCACGATGGAAAATGAAGGCATGATTTCTTTGATTTGTTTTCTTGGTTCAGTGGCGCACATGATGGTTCACATCTTCATAAGTCAAAATTATTGAGAGCCACATTTTATATGGTATATGGATTTTCCACCATCTTATACATATGGTAAATGCATTCAATGGGTTGGCACACTCACAGTTGATGACAAATAGGTTGCATACAATGGACTGTTAAAATATATTTTCCGGCCTTTTGATTCATGGTCATCTTGTGTGAAACATGATGGTTACTTGCTTCCACAAATAAAAAAATGACAATCAACCTTTGTATTCAAGCCTTGTAGCAACATTTGAACAAATATGGAATGTCATATCAATAATGTTTTGAACAACAGGATGATGGCATTTTGAGAACATGATTTTGGGCATCTTTGATCTCTGTTTTCATTGTCATTACAACCATTTCAAGCAACAACCATCATTTCTAGTTTATGAATATGTTTCCATGAAATAAAGGTATGATTTCCTTGGCTCATCTTTACCATTCACTAATGCATACAATGGTTTAATCCATCATGAGCGTGATACATGCACAATGGAAATCTTGTAGCAGCCTTTTCAAGGTTTGATGTGAAGTTTATCTTAGCAGCATGGAGGTAATGATTACTCCCAGCATTGGTCATTTGTCAAGGTTGACATAATTTCTGAAATGAGTTTGAATGTTGTGGAATGTGCAAAAGAATGCTTGGCCTCTTGTTCAACGAATAGTCTTGTAGCATTGGCATGGATTTGATGGTCAATAAAACATGGTTGCCTCTATTTACAATCCTAAAGGAAGTTTTGATAATGATTTGGGCATTTTTGTTCTGAAACAAACACATGCTTCCATATAACAGGGTATGAAACAAGGGTAGGTGATTTGCTCCTCCCATGCTTTGAAAATAAATTTGATCATTTTAATGCTGCATTTAGTTTCTCTATTCATCCATTTTACATATATTCATATATCATTTCATGCTCATCATTTTGAGGATTCAGCTGGTGTGCCAATAGTTGGAGATCATTGGTAACAATAATAAGTGTTTTTCTTTCAAAATCACAAAGAGGAAATATTAATAATTGATTACACACTTGTGTTGAAGTTGGTTTTAATTGCATGAGGACATGCTCTACTCAGTTTGGGGGATAATGGACTATTGTTCATTCCATAGAATTTGGTGAGAAGAGACAATATATAAGTGCAACATGCATGCAAAATATAGAAAATGTAGTGGATCCAAAATGAAAACATATAGGATATCTATAAGAACTTATTGCAGATCTAAGGGAAGCAATCAAACACAAAAAGTTAAGTTTTACAATTATTGTGCTAGAGCTCTCCTCATTCATTTGCAACAATGGTTTCAATTGGTTTTAAAATGAATGAATATTTTCTTGCATAAGTTGGGATCCATGTGAGATTCTTCATTTTGAGGAGGTTAAATATAGTAAAAACATATGTGGTAGCATTATGAAAATCCATTTGGCAAAGGTGTGTGATTTTAAGACAACAATGAAGCATCCTCATGATAATTTTAAATTGAAAAAATGCAGAATTTGATTGAAGGATATCTTGAAAATGGTAAACTGTTTTTTTATGAAATTTTGAGAAGAATCATTACACTAAGAAGAACAACTATGGTAAGTTTCAGCTCAATCCAATGCACAGTTTTCGAGAAAATGACCATCATCACCTACATCCAATTTGAAATTTTCTTGAAATCCATGATGTGGGTGGGTTTCTCTGATTTTTGGTGTGGAGATGCATTAGAATGGTAAATATGTGCTTACAAAATTTTAGCCCAACCCAGTTTGTATTTTGTGAAATATTGGTTCAGAAAGTTTAGCTGCAAGACATTTTTATTCATGTTTGTCCACAAAAGTGCAGAAATTGAAATGATCATATCTTGCAATTGGCAAATTGGATTCTCATGATTTTTGGATAGGAAGTGCATAATATCAAGATGAACAAACTTGGTAAGTTTTATCCCAATACAATGCACGATTTTCAATAACATGGCCATCATCACCTATAGCCAATTTGCATTTTTATCGAAATTTGTGATGTGCATATCTTTGATTTTTGGTGTGTAGTTGTATTGGACTAGTGAAAACCTTCCTGAAAAATTTCAGTGAAACCCAGTTCGTCGTTTTGGAGAAAATGAATTCGAAAGTTTTATGCTCAAAAGGCTGTGACTCCGATAAATTTAGAGCTCTTTGGCTATAACTTCATGAAATTTAGCGATCTTTGGGCTGTGACTCCATCAAATTCTTCGCCAAATTCTCCGCTAAATGAGCTACAAAACCATAAAAATCTTGCCTTTTTCATGTTTCACGCAGCTGTAACACCGTAAAAATCTTTCCTTTTTTCGCATAGCTGCAACACCATAAAAAAAATATTTCCTTTTTCCATTTCATGCAGCTGCAACACCATAAAAATATTTCCTTTTTCCTATTTTGCTTAGCTGTATCACCATAAAAATATTTCCTTTTTCCCATTTTGCGCAGCTGCAACACCATAAAAATTTTGCCTATTTTTCCCGCTCCGCCTAGCTGCGACTCCGTTAAAATTTTTCCCGTTTTTATTCTTTTCGTAGCTACAACTCTGCCATATTTACCCTATGTACAGCTATGACTCCGCTAAAATTTTTCCTACCCTTCTACTTTTCGCAGCTGCAACTCCGCTTGCATAGTAAAATGAAAAGCAACAAGTGAATGAGTTCTTCTAGTTGGATGCTACACAGGTATTGGGTTACATGAGGACATGCAACAAGTTCAGTTTGGGGGTGATGTTGGGCCATATATTTGTCCATTTTTCCTTCACTTATCGACATATATTTCATCCATTTTCTTCCCATTATCGCCCATTTATCATTCCATTTTCCATCAATTTGTTGTAACTACGCGAAAAACACCATACTACTTCCATTGATGCTTTAAGTGGTTAATACTGATTATTTTTCTTTATTTTTGATGAATTGAAGACTATTATGCATGACCTTACTAATGATGGTTTATGGAGTGATTTTCTATATTAACAGTAGCAACACTCATGGTTCAAGCCTCCAGCTCATGATAAAACAACCTTAACAAAAAATGCATGCCAATAAGAACACGTGAATGTGTGTCTTGATTTGCGGGCAGATGGGAATGAATATAAAAAATATGGGACATGGGTTTTATGAAGAATGGCTTGATTTACTTGAATCACAAGGAAATTACCAAAAAACGCCATGTTTTACGATATACAACTGGTTCTTCGAGAGGGTATTTTCCATATTTACTGTTGCGGCTAGTTCCAAAGTTGTTAGTAGTTACAGCCGTGTTTTAGCTATTATAGATCACAAGTTGGGGATTCAGTTCCTCATTCCCCTGAGAGAATTTTATGTATAAATATGTAATCAATATCATTGAGAAGGGGGAGGAGAGAAATCAATGTTATGCTGTAGGATTTGATCTAGATCTATTGTAATCATTCCATTCTGATAATACATGCTGACAGTTTCTTAATTATGGAGTTGTAGACTTTCATTGTGGAGATCCAACTCTGCTCAGTGGAGGAAGGACCCTCTTCCTTGAGCAGATTCTGGTAGTGTTAATTGTAAGTGTGTTATTGTGTAGATGTTTATTATTAAGTTCATGCTTCCACTCAGTAGATTTTTTAGTTCATGCTTTCATTTATTAGATTTATCATAGTTGTTTTCCTATTAATTCATTTGATAGATAGTTGGCCAACATAGCATTTATTTAGATTTATGCAATTAGATTACAAAGAGTTTTGATTGAAAACAATAGATAACAGTGTTAGGTATAAATTGTGCTTGCATAGATATTTCATGATAGCTTTGAAATAAAAGACTTCCTCAGGTTGACAATTTATGTTTAGCACTCTGCATGTTAAGTTTTAATTAACCGGCATACAGTGGGACCAACAATAGCAATGGTTAAGGATAAGTATGAGCTGATTAGGGCCAACAAATGGTTCCTCATCTCCTCCATTAATGACTATACCGTTCACATTTCCACAAAGGTATTATCCCATAAAATGTTGCATAAACTAAAACTGACCCAGTGTATTGCGGGTGCGGTTGAACTAGCTGAACTCTGTGCGAAGGGAGTTCAGATTAATTGGTCACAATATCTAGTAAATAAATTGACAGAAGATGCATCGATCTCACATGAAAGTGGTAAATCTTTTCACTACGCCTGGTTGTTAGTTTTCATTTCATTTGTTGTATGGTCCGACCCACCAAACTGTTAACCCATGGATATACCGGCTTGCTGTAGGGGAGCCAAATACCAAAATATTTGGTTCACACATAAAAATAAGAAAAGGAAGCACAATACTTATATTGAATTATTTATGAATAGGGAGGCCTTGAGGGATCATTTGCAGAAGCAGAAGATACTTGACGATGGCACTATTAGTTGGTTCTTCCAAATAATTAAGTTTCATATCGAGCCGCATTATGTTATGATACAACCGCTTCAAGACCCACAATGCCAATGGTTGGCGAAAAAATGTTTACTAACTAAAGAGGAACTTGAAGCTATTGTTGATGAATGGATGAAGGAATGACATGTCCTTGTTTCAGAAGATCAAATAGTAGCTGATGACTGGGACTAGGAAAAACCACCATCGTCGTAACTGAAATTTCAAGAAGAGGAGCCACAAGACGATGTGTAAGATCATGATATGACTCAGAGTAGGTCGATTTTGACTCTGAAAGATCAAGATGAAGAAAAGAAATGAAAGGAGGCTGATACAAAGAAGGCAAAGTCTAAAAAAAATAAAAAGAGAAAGGATGAAAAAAATTCCAATACCTTCAGCATTGATGGGCCAGATTTGATGTTGTTCACTGAAGCGCTGACATAAATCACAGAGAAAAAATTTACAAGAATAGAAAAGAGACAAACAAAGTTTACAGGTAATATTATTGATTTTCTTAAAGTATTATTTAAAGTTGTTGAAGAGGTTAGGATTGCAGGGGATTATACTCCTCCAAAAACTGAGTTGCGGGAGGTACCTGGAACTTTTGAAGAGTGACCAACTAAAATACTAGTGCCGGTTCCATCGATCAGAACTCAAGTTCCAGGAGAATTCCTTGATATGGGAACCCCATAATTTAATGATGTCAGCAGAAGCATAGGGATGATAACCATATATTTTTTGCATATGCACATGAATGAGGTATATGCACTACAAAATGCCATAGTCGCATAAATGAAACTAAGATAAGTTTCCTTGATTAAACAGGAAAAAGTTGGGAATACGAGTATTAATAAGATGAAGCAGACAGTGGAAGAGGCCAAGTAGAAGAAAAAGACATTGGAAGAAAATAGGTAGAGGCTTGACAAAGCTGTATCCCTTGCATGTACAAATTTTTCAGAAGAAGGCGTAATAGAGGAAATGTTTCCAAAATACAAGGTCATTCGACTTGGTGAAATAGAGGAAGACCTTCGATATAAAGTCACAGATTTATAGGTGTAGGTAAGACTAAGCACACCACCCAAAGTCTTAGAAGAAAGAAGCTAAGTAGTAATAGAAGCTGCACAGAAGATAGAAGAAGAAGAAGCAATATGTGCTTTTGGCTTTTGACCAAGTCTCGCAGGATTAGGTAGCATTAGTTGAAGACACATAACTAGAGAAATTCATAGAGGAGATGTGAAAAGTTGAAGAAAATGTGAATCAAATGAAGAATGAGATGATAAAGTTGACCTTAGTAGATAAAATGGATAAGGAAACATAAATCAAGAATTTGCAACAACAAGTGACGATGTTGTGCACACAACAACAACAACGGGCAGATAAAGTTGAAGAGTTACATGATGAAGTTGAATGTGTTACATGCATTATTCATCTTGTTCATCAAACAATACAATGGGAAGTACAAGAAATAAGGCTCATAATATCATAACACCTCAGTTGCGACCTTGTAAAAAATTGGCAGAAAGCAAAGGAGGATGTACGACAGGAGACATAGAAAGTTGTGAAAAGATTGCAATATTTTCAAGGTCATGTCGGCATAAGTAATAGATGGAACAATAGCCTTACGTGGCTCGGGATGAGCCACATGTGAATGTTGGGGGCCTGTTGGGCCTAGGTAAATATAGGAATAATTTAGTTAGAATTCTTCCCAAGGATGGAAAAGAGTCAGGTCGTAGGAAGTAAGAGGATCTACGATAGAAGTACAGAAGGAAGAACATAAGAAGGATAGAAGGAAAAGGAGATGCAATAGAAGCCGTTGCAGAAGAAAGGAGGACAAGGTAGAATAATTATTAAGAAAAGAAGATGTTACAGAAGAAGGATGGAAGCATAAAAAGAAGAAAGAGCTAAGGAAAGACACAACTAAAGAGGAAGTTGCTATTTAAGAGAGTCCATGATAGAAGAGAGGTCACGATGGAAGGGGAAAAACAACATAAGTAAAGGATGCAAGAAGGAAGGATGATATGGAGTTAACCATATCAAAATATGTGCAAAATCACAATGGCTACAAAGTGACAGTTTATAAAGATCATGGGTACTAGGATGGCTGGAGTCAGCATAAACCGCACGTATGAAGCATCTTTGTAAGTCTAATTGTTAGTGCCTATTGTCATGTGTCGATAGAATAGGAAATAAATCCTATTGGCTAACTGTATGAAGTTGACTAAAAGTGACATGTAAGAGTCTATAAAATGAGGAACCCAAGTTGTATGCGGGTTAGACTCCAAAGGGTCTGGTCATGTTAGTCTTTGTAACATTTGGTCGTTTAGTGACAGTCTGATGGTATTGTCTGTTAGTTTGTTCAAGTCATAAAGATTAGTTGTAGAACCTGCAGTTAAGTGCACAAGAATGTAGATGAGAGTGAGTCGATCTAGGCTGTATCTGGGTTGATATTAGAGTAGTATAAAAGAGTGAGTTGATTTATGTTGAGTGTGGATAATTAGTATATTCAAGTAGAGAAACAATAGCGACATATGACTAGAGAGCATGAGAGGAGGAATAATTATATATAGATAAGAAAGAGAGATCTAGAACAGAGTCCGCAGCTTAGTGCACAGACCAAAGGTGTCATATATTTCTCATTCCAAATGAACAACACCTTTGTGGTTTTTCCTAGATGGGTTTCCATGTTAGATACTATGTCAAATGTTTAAATGATGATTATTATTGAGTTGCATATATTTGTTGTTGTGATTATGTGTTTACACAGCTGCTTATGACTAAGTTTATATGTATTTGTCTCATTGTTGTCATTGAATGTTCCTATGCTACATTGGGTTGTTTTTATAATACCTATGAAATGGCGAGCTGTCGCACAACGTAACTATGTGTAATGAGCATAAAAACCATACCCATAAGCTTCTATCAAGCTCCTTGCTAGAAACCCAAGGGACCTGAAATAACCCATCCAACTTCAGAAACTTGGTTCTTGCAGTTACCCATAGAAATATATCTTGGGTGAGACTGCATCTGCGTCGCAAGTTCTGTCGACTAAGCCTTGCTTTGATGGGCTGGTCTATTGGGATTTGTTGAACGCTAAGGAGGGACTGAACCTGGGTCTAAGGGGGTAAAAAAATCCAACAAGTATATTGGGAGTTGTGAAAAATTGAAACACTTATGAGGATTCAACTATTTGTACCACCTATTCACATGTTTGTTTTTTTTCCTTTAGATTGACTAGTGTTTTCTATGTGTTTTATTTAGAAGGCATTAGAGAGACATGTAACTTCGTTACATAGCTATGGAAACATCTTCTAGGACTACCAACAAAGAGACCATTTTTCAAGGGGTACCTTTTGTTTTTCCTTCATTTGGAAATGTTGGTCCTCCCTTTATTGCCACTTTGAATCTCCCCAGATTGAATATAGGATTACTGGTATGGTTAGTATCCAATCTATTGATCCTCGATGCACCCAATGTTTTAAACATTAACTCTCCATCACAAGAGCATCAACCTCAAGTTGATCCTTTTCGTTCTTCGTCGGATGTGTCTTCTTCTATTTCTTCTTCCTCGCCTGCTGGAAGCTATGATGTTAGTAATAAGGTCGATAAAAATAAGAAGAAAAGGAATATTAAGAAGAAGAAAAATAAGCAAGGGAACAATCATCAACCAACTACTTCTAATAGTGCTGAGAGTGTTGATCATCCTACTCAAACAACCAACACAGAACAAATTATTCCCTTGCAGGCTTTGCAAGGGTGACTATCTTCTTAAGGATTTTCTTGGTCCTTCCAAAGTATTAGAAGTATGGTATAATCTCTCCCAACAAACCATGTCATCAACCTCTACACATCACACTTCTGACACCCCGTCAACTAATGTTTATATGGTTAAGAGTAAAAAATATAAAGTTAAGAATAATTGCTTGTTATGTAAGAACATGCACCTTACTTACCTTTTTCCTCATATGGATGACGTTTCACAGTTATTAGAAGATATTACTATGTATCAGCAACAACTTCTGATAGAATATCATAAATTATTTCTTGACCCCCCATTAGCCGATAAAGTGATCGATCCAACTCCATCCCCGGTCGATATCATTCTTTCCTAAAACAATGAATAAAAAGTAGTCCATCCTATTTTTCCTTTGGAGAGTGAAGTAGATACCACTCAGGTTTTTCTTGTCACTTCAGATTCTTCTGGATAAGGGGGCATTTTACCTGTTTCAATGGAACCCCATCCAAGTACTAAGGTCATTTCCTTTGATTGGAATAAGTTGGTAGAACCTCCTCTTCCTTCCTGCATTCCTTTTTAAATCATCATGCGACTTGTGATAAGGATATATTTTGCACTATGATAGATGAAGGGGCCTCTGTTAGTATTTTATCCTCAACTACTTGGAAATCTATAGGTTTTCCTCAGCTTGTGCTAGACAAATAATTTGTTGTATTTTAATAGAAGATCAAATTAACCTTTAGGGATCCTTCCACAACCTGCCATCACCCTAGGAGGGAAAACCGTCTATATTGATGTTTTGGTAGTTCAAGGCCCCTTGGTATTTAACTTTCTCCTTTGGTGAATCTATTTCTATGCTATGAAAGTTGTCATGTCCACACTCTTTCGAGTGATGCATTTCCATCATAATGGAAACATAATGACCATCGATCAATTTTTTTTTGTTAGGCCTAATAATTGTATGACAACTGACCATATGAATTCCTCGAATGTTCCCTGTATACAAGTGGTATCCTCCCACCATAGGTTAATTATGTGGAATCATGTTCCATTCTTTAAACTTCTAGTGAGATGGAGCCTCTCACTATATGATCAAATTCTTTTGACTTAGATCTAGTAGTTGACATGGTGAACCATTTAATGGTGCCATTGGAACCTGATATCCTTCCTATTACCCCTATAGAGTCTCTTGGCATGTATTCCTTTCAGAGAATTTCTCTTCAATTTGATGAATACCTATTGGAATCTATGTCCAAAAGATATGAGCATGGTTCTATTACTATGTCAATCGCGTTAAAAAATTAAACAAATGACCACAAGAAAAGTTCTATTCCTATGTCAAACTCATTAAAAAATGAAATAGATCCTCCACCCATTGAATTGAGTCTTCCACTAGACTAACTGCATGTACCTTCCTTTCATATTCCTATGTCACTTCATCCTCCTTCTTCCCTAGTTTCCAGTGAACCTATTAGTACTAGTAGCCTTGAATTTAATCACGAGAAGAAGCAGAATAGGAGAACTAAAAGAAGTTTGGTAGACATGTCTTCAACCTCTTTATATTATGTTGGATTTAGGCCACTTGAGAGTTTTTATAGGGGCATGCATGAACCACTAGATATCATTTTGGGAAAACAACCGCCAATGGGTATCATCCCGATCACAGTTTATTTTTGTCTTCAAGCTCGCTGAAAAATGAGACAATCATCTCGAGAATAGTTCATTCTTTGTTGCAAGCTCGTTAAAAAGTGAAGCAAATACCCTGAGCATTATTCCAACCGATATTTGAGCTTGTTAAAAATAGTAAGATGGTATTGAGCTTACTTTTTACTTTTTTGTTCTCTGGTTAAAACATGAAAAATGTTTTGAGCTTACTATTTACTTTTTTGTGCTTTGGTTAAAACATGAAAAAGGTTTTGAGCTTACTTTTTACTTTTTGTGCTTCGGTTCAAACATGAAAAATATTTTGAGTGCTTTTGATACCATATATATTCTCATTAAAACTAAGTTAAAAAGGTGTCAAATCTCATTCTTTTTTCTTTTGTGTGCTCATAAATACTTGGAAATAGGTTATCGAGTATACTTTTATCACTTTTATGGGATCGTAAAAGTATACGAAAAAAGGAACTGCATTGAAGTCTCCTTTCAACTCTTTCCAAAATATCTAAATATGATAATATTCCCGAGTGAACTTGTCTCTTTCAGGCTCATAAAATTACTTGAAAGGACATCCAGTTGGTGATAGTTTACCCCTTTTCCGGAACCTTTAGACTATTTAAGAAAAAGGAATACTCTAGTCAACCATTGACTAGAATATTTCTCCTAGGTATTATTTTATATTTTTTAGGGCTTAGGAGACTAAACACTACAACAAAACCTTGTGATTAGCGTCTCTTTTAGCTTCCTTTTTAGCGTCCACTATTACCTTTAGTGTATTTTTCATCATTTTTTGGACAAACTGGACACTTTTCCATGGGATGGCGCTTTTAATGGCATTATTTACGTACCTTTTTAAAAGTTGGCACTATTTTGGATGCTAATTAGAATCCCAATCAATGTCCCAATTAGCATCCCAATTAGAGTCCCCAATAGCATCCAAAGTAGCATCCTAGTTAACATCCCAATTAGTGTCCTTTTTTAAAAGTTGGCTCTATTTTGGACACTAATTAGCATCCCAATTAACGTCTCAATTAACATCCTAATTAGAATCCCAATTAGAGTCCCAATTAGCATCCCTTTTTAAAATTTGGCGCTATTTTGGATGTTAATTAGCATCCCAATTATCGTACCTTTTTAAAAGTTGGCGTTATTTTGGGCTCTAACTAGCAAACAATTAACGTCCCAATTAACATCCCAATTATCATCCCAATTAGAATCTGAATTAATGTCCCAATTAGTTTCCACAAAAGAATCCCATATAACACCAAGAATAGACTCTAGAAAAACGTCCTGAATAGCATAACACCATATATTAATCTAGGGTTAGCGATAGGAATTGCACCATGAATTTCTACAAGAAAAACATCCAACATAGCACCAAGTATAAATCCAGGAATTGCACCTAGAAAACATCCAACATAGCACCATGTATAGATCCAGGTATAGCACCTGGAGTAATGCCAGAAATTTCAAAAGGAATTGCACTAGGTTTAGAGATAGGAATTGTGTTCGGGAAACGTCTGACATAACGTATGATATATCAATGATCATGATTCATGTGATAGTCCTTTTGTATATTGATTTATCATAGTGGCACCTAAAATATTGTAATCATGGCACTTTTGGATCATGATTAATCCTAATGAGGGGTAAATTACCTTAATGTCACCTAAATTTCTCTAATGGAATTTTAGTGTCCACAACAACATTTGATAGACCCTAATGGAATATGATTGTCCCTAACAACATGCTGATGATGCATTACGATAATTATGATGGAGCGTATTGATATGATTTGATAAGTATAAGACTATATCATCCATCCTTGTGAGGTAGTATGGATCCTTGCTCATTATTATCACAATTATATTGATGATGACTATGATGATGACAATGATGTTGATTTATTGTATGATGACGATGACAATGTGGATGATGATGATGATTATGCATGTTTTATCAATTTTGGATCCTAATTGATTCTAACGGAACCTAAATTTGTGTAAAAACATCTAAACAACCCTATTATCATCAAAATGAGTATAACAAATTATACTAACCTTAACAATTACAGGACATGAATCCTAATTTTGAAGAGTGATTAAGAACACTAATGTCATATGCGTGACCGTAATTATAGTGATGATGATGATTTTGTTGATGATGTACTTAATGCTGACGATGATGATGATAATGAGGATGACGATCAAGATGATGTTGATGTACCATATGGAATTGATGAAGATGATGACAACATCAATGTCCACGATCATGATGCATGTCACAATACTTCTGGATATTATAGGACTTGAGATACTGGAGTCAATGACAAGTAATAGAGGTTGTGAGGTGTTGAGCATAAAAATATTGTTAGCCATTGGTTTTACATTGAATGATACAACCATTGGTTTTAGTAGTTCTCCCACACCCCACTCCTCCACCCCGTACACCCCCCTTGCAAAAAGGTAGCACAATACCACCTTTCATGGTGCTACCAAAATGTCACCCTATAAGGTTGTTTTGGACAACCCCCTCATCCATACCCTCATTTTTACCAAGAAAATCCAAGGCACAAGAAGTGGATATCAATCTTAACAAAAAGATAACTTTATTTGTACTCTTAAGGAAATTTTGGTCTTGGTTTAAAATGGAATGAAGCAACAAGAACTTCAATCATTCTCATAGTGTTACTTTGAATAAGTGGACCGATTTGTTTTACATCTTTGACCTTATAAGCGGACATCTCTCAAGAAAAAAAATAGTTAGTTGCTCAAGTTTTATGGCATTGGTGGATTTTTTGTTAAAGATTCAGAATAATTGGTTCCATTTTTGGAAATTCTTTTGAGATTTGTCAAATTTATATTAAAGTTTAAAGTAGTTTTGTTTATTATGTGAAATGACCTTGAATTGACATATTTGAGTATTATTTTGCATTATACCTACTGTGAAGCCAAGCGACAGACTTTCATAAACTTTAGCGGATATCTTTGTTGTGCATGTTAGTTGTTCCTGCTCTGGTCTCCATGTTTGGGATCTTCAATGGGATTCTTGCGTATGGAATATCGTTGAATATTTCCAAGGGATACCGCTTTGAAATCTATGGACAAATTATTGACTAATATCACCTAAATAATTCTAATGACATTTAGTTGTCGTCGATGACATTTGAGTAACCTTAATGGAATTTGAGTGACTGTAATGACATGACATGGATCCAAATGGTGATGACTGATTACAAACTGTAGTGGCATATGAGTGACCCTAACAACAATGATGATGATGATGTGGTCGATGATGTACTTATTGACGAGGACGATGGTGCCCATGATGTTGTTGATGATGTACTTATTGATGTTGATGATGATGATGCCAATGATGATGATAATGATGATGATGATGATGTGGATGCAATATATTATGTACTTGAGGATCACATTCACTTTTCATTGATAAAATTTGAATGACCCTGATGGTGTTTGAGTGACTCTAAAAACATGACATGCGTTACAAAGAGAAACTTCCTATGGCTTGGGGTGTACCACAACAGACAGCTTTGACACCAGAAATAAATCTTTCCCAATATGCAAGAGAAACCAAACATCTAACACTAAGGGATACCGAATTGTACCTTATTTTAGACGGTTGAAGTAGATCCCTGTTGAGCTTCCCAATTCACGCTTACATTAGCAATTCACTCTCAACAACAACAAACAAGACAAGCATGCTCTATAATAATGTGTTAGACCTACTCTAGCATATATATTCAATAATGCATAAACAATTAAACACATCCATGGATTCAATATTCATATTCAATTGCACATAATTGGACAGGAAAATATATTTCTATTAATAAAATCAAAGATTACAATAGTGACAAACTCTGTCGACACATCTATGAACCAGAGAAACTGAGTCCTCCACTTGGGCCTCCACCACCTCAATCCTCCATCTCTCGATAGCAATCTCACAAGAAAAGGAAAGATTGGGAAGAACGCAAAGTGATCCAAAGGGACAAAGGGATGCAGAATCAAGTACAAGCAAACTATGGCAACAATGGACTATAGTTTCTTTGCTCTTCAATTCCTCCTCTTCAATATATCCAAGGGGTTCCTTATATAGCACTCCAAAAGGGTAATGGAGGGTCAAATCTGAGTGATCTCAAGGAATTTGGAAGGCCAAGAGTTAGGATCTTCAGACTCATATGAGGAAAATTCCAAAAATATTTGGACTTATGCACAAATCCCAATGTACACATGTTTGAGGTAAAAAGTCACATGTACACACGAGTATAGGTTTAAAAGTCGCATACAACAATAAACATGGGTTTTTTAGGGATGATATGGGAACATCAAAGGATAATATAAGTCCATGGGGTCTAAAGAGTCTGTAGAGGGACAAGGAAGGCCATAAATATGTGATCTACCATGTGTGGTAAAATCAGCTATAATAGATGCCCCCTAATGTGTGAGGTCAGATGGGTAACATGATGGATGAAATACATTATAAAATCCATCCCATAAGTGGAATAATGAATACCCTAGTGGAAGAACCAGCCACTCATATGTACAATAAAATAACCCATATTTGCATATGACTACAAATACATATAGCAGTCCCGGATACGTAAGAGTACAATGGCCATGAATAGGCATGGTATACAAAATGTGACATGTGTGGTCATCGCCACGTACAATATACAATAGATCAGAATCTCCAAAGTGGATGAATATATACAATGGATAAAGATCTCCATAATAGCTGAATATATACAATGGATCAAGATCTCCATAGTGGATGAAGATGTCTGATATACACTAGAATCAAATCACAAGAGCTAAAATCTCATGAAAACTGGAATGATCAAGGAGGTAGAATACATGGAATTCCTCCTAGCTAGGATGCATTCTACTAGAACCATTATGAGTACATGTCCTACTATGCGAATAGATGTGTTAAGGTCGAACATAGTAGTTTACCATCTGATTACCGGTCATTGATGTATACTGTTAACAGACGCGAGATCACCCATCAATAATGAAAATGGGAAATTCAAGGTAAAGAGTGCAATCTAACAAGTGTGAATATATGTGTTGAGGTCGAACACTTGGAAGAATATATCTATCAGGGGACATTGATGTGTTCACAAAACTGTCAATGGCGAGAGAACCTACCACTGATTACTGTAAGTCTCAAGGAAATCAAAGGACTCTAGACTCCTACTCCAGAATAAATGATCTGAAGTCGATGGAATGTAATCTGCTGGAAGGAGGGCATTAAGGAATACCCCATCAATCAACATAAGGTACTTAACAATGTTGTATAATGTGGAAGAACAATATGTGTATGAACCAGTAACAGTACCGAGAATGGCCGACATGCAAAGTCAAGATAACTAAGTAATGGTCGACTCAGGCTTCAACTTCTTTCAAACAAGATCATAAGGGAAAATGGTGACTGAAGGTAGGTAGCATGGACTCAATATGAAAACTGGGACATCTCTGTGGCATAGGAGGCATCAAAAGAGGCTCCATAGGGACTAGAAGCTTAACCAGTCGGTGGAGATAAACTCATAGTAACGAGTATAGCTCCTAAATTCAAACTAATAACCCAACCAATGGATGTGATATACAGTGCTTTGTTCGAAAGCGAAATGAATCAACTGCTTCCAAAGATAACATCTTTCCCTCTCCATCTTTTTTGTTTTTTTATTTTTTTGGATTTTTTTAGATATTTTGAAAATCGTGAAAAATAATAAAAGTGATTTATAGTACAAATCTAGGAGGAGACGAGTGTCAGGGGGAAAGCAAACTAGTTCCAAGCAGTGGAACATTCCTATGCTCAATGCAAGGATATATGTGTAGGATAATGACACTCAGCGGAAGGTCTCCTCCTGGTAAAAGGGATGATCAAGCTACAAAAGATATGTAAAAATGATCTGCTTGGCTAGACACGAGACAAGCTCAGGCTATATGGCTGATAACACAAAGTCAGGGACCTGACATAAAGCTTAAGAAGGAAATAAAAAATCATGAAAAGGCAATTAAAAATTTATATATACAAGGGACTGCCATGGGAAATGACCAACATAAAGTTCAAGAGGAGTATGAAGCTCTTTCTCAAAGACATGGTAGGACTAAAAGGACTCCCACAACCTAAAGGAGAAATGTTAGCATGGGCACCAAATGCAAAAGAGGATCTAACTAGGGCACCCATGTATGGGAAAGCTCTACCATTGAGATAAGGCCTCTTCTAAAAGCAACATGAAGTTTTTGTGACGTCATGAAATGGGTTCATACCTAAGGTTAATATGAAATGGTCAAAAGGTCATGCAAAATGAAGACGGATGTGAAATCCTAACCTATATGCCAGTTTAGACATGATACCTATAATAAACATGAACGGGTCGAAGTCTTGTTCAAACCGCACTCAAAACGGGATCCTACAACATCATATTAGTCCAAATGGTCCAAAATGGTCAGAAATGATAAAAAACCATAGGAAGTGGGTAAAAATTTCAATTTTTTTCTATAAAATAGTGAAAAATTAAAAATTTTCATACCATTTTGAAAATTCACCCACCATAGTGCATTTGTATCTAGAATTTCAAGAGTTGATTCCGAGAGCATCGTCCGACGAAATCACTTCACGTTTGGTCCAGGTAATTACCCATGCCCTCCTCTTTCACTTTCATGCAAATTTTTTTAGTTTTAGTGGTCAATTTTTTTATTTAGGCCTGTTAACCCAAAAATCCCCCACATAGCTCTCTGTGGCCTACACCACCCAAGGACACCATCTCACAACCCCCATATCACTCCGTCAAACCTTCCATTAAACCCCCATACCTACAAAATATCCCAAGGATGAAGAAAAGGGATAAAAACCCCAAAAAAGAGCCCAAAATAGTCCCCTAGGAGCTAAATCCCTCAAAAAGGGGATAAAACCCTAAAAGGGGCTAAAGTTAGGGAGAAATGGGCTAAAGGCCTAAAAAAGGGGCTAAAGCCCTGACCAAGGGCTTAAAACCCTAAAATCCCTTGGAAAAGCTATAAAAGGAGGGTGGGAGGTCACTCTCAAAACACTTCTCCCTTGCCTATTGTTATGCTTCCCGTGGATGCTTTGAGACCTTTGCCTCTCAAACCACCCACATTCACTCTCCTCCACATCCATTCCCATTTGAGCCATTGCTCCCCCAACCAAGAGAGAGAGGCTTCTAGGAGTTAGGGCATGGTGGCCCATTACCCACTAAGAGAAGGTATATTTGTGTTTTTTTTGTTTGCTTCTTAGCTATTTAGATTGCTTTGACTTCTAACCATTGTTTCTTGCAGGTTTTGTTTAACATTGTTTGCAGGTTTCTCCATTGTAGCTTAGGTTTGTTTTGTAGGGTTTAAGGAGGAAGAACCCTAACCCGTTTTCTGCAGAGGGGTTCACAAAGCTTCCACTCCTTTCTTCTCTTGCTTATGATTTAGTTTAGTTTTGGTTTCTGTCACTAGATTAGCTTAGTTTAATTTATTGTTCTGTTTACTTGCATTTCCATTTTTTTTTCCTGTTTTCCAACAATAGGAACCTACCCTTGTGCCCTATAGGAACAAGGGAGTCATTCCTGCTCATGCAGTGAGGAATAATCTTTGGAAACCATACCAGGTCGATCCCATAGGATCCCTAGTCCAAAATTTTCATTTTTAAGTTTTTAAAAAATTTTCCCTAGTTTTTCAGGAATCTTATGTTAAATCTATCTTAAATCTTGTTTATTTCCTATTTTAACCACTACCGAAGCCTCTTCTAGGCCAAACTGAGTCAACCTGACCCCACTACCAGTTACTATCGGCCAGATTTGACTCTGTCTCACTAAAAAACCCCATTTCGAAGCAGGGCACTCTTATCAGGGCAAAAGGTGAGACTGGGGTGCTCTTAATGAGCAAACAAATGTGCCCAGGGTACACTTAATCCCCGAATAAGCGCAAATTCAGCCTAGAAACTTAGGTTGCAGCTGTTTTTGCATTATGTGCGACCCCTCGCTCATTTCTGAAAAAATCTCCCGGCCCCCTCACTAGATTCGGTCAAAAATGTGCGGCATGTCACACAGAAGTTAAATTTAAGATTAATAGACAATAATTTTTAGTTTCAGAGGACTGTTAGTGTGGCCCAGCCGCCTTTGTTCACCATTGCAGGTCATTTTTAGTTTTAGTTTGTATTTTCTGCAAATAATTTCATAAACAATGTGTAAATGTTAAATGAACCATTAAGGCTTAATAAAATGAACTAGTCTAACTAAAAATAACTTAAAAATAACCATCTTGCTTCCCCCTTCGTCCTCTACCCAGTCATCACCCTCTGGGGTATTCTGGGATACAACGAAGGGAAAGCTCGTATAGATCTAGGAAATCCATGATATTTTTCCCAAACCATTAAAACTGGGTGACCTAGAAGGTAGAGGGGGTAGAGAAGGAGGGCTTCTCACGGTGCTAAACGTCCTCCTTGTTGACCAACCTAGCATCCAGGAGGTGACCTGAGGATCTATGGATGGACTTAGTCCCATTGTGTTGAGAGCCCAGCACCTTCTCTTAGTTGGAGAAGAATATTACTATGAGGTAGACATCTAGTTAGGCCAGCAAACATTCAGGGTTAATCATTGTACTTGCTTACAAATTTATTTTTATTCTTGCATACAAAACCATGACATGAAATATACCATGATGAATTCATAAACCATATTGTAGCAACCAAATACTACAAACAACAAGCAAAGCAACACACCATACCAAATAATTAACCCAACTCAGTTCATGACGTTGAGTAAGCCTTAAAATTTACCAAATTTACACTAAGTTCAATCAATTCTGCAGTCTTTAAGGACATAAGTCCCTGACTACTTCAACTGTGGGAAGTACTTGGGCTTTGCCCAGAAACTCATTATGAGGAGTACCACAAGAACCCCAAAGTAGATGGCCGCTGAGAGGAATTTCCAAGCGAAACAGGCAATGACCCCTTCTGATTGAGTAGAAGCACTTGTGAGGAACAAGCCAAGCGCTGTCTTCTGGCAGTCTTGGTGGATGAGAGACCACCTTAATCCAATAGGAAGATATTGAAACCAGGGTCCAAATCTCATACCCACCATTTTCATACACAAAAGCGAACACAATTGATCCTCCACGATCTTCCTCACGCCTGAGAGGTGAACCACCACCATTTGGAACACTTGATCGACACCATCGAAGCCGTTCTCAATGATCTCCCACACCATTAGAGGGACACACCACCTCTGATTCTGATTCAGACTCGTATCAGTCTGAACCATACCTCCACACCGCACCATCAAGCCCCATGGCTAGTGCAAAACCGGATCCATTTTTCGGCCTAACCTTAGCAAGTGGACCCATGTCCACATCACAACCTGTCACCCACAACTTGGAAAGTGGCCCAAGCACAATCATGCAGACTTTCATTAGCCAACTGCCACCACCCATAGTGACCAGCCAAGCTGGGCCAGTGGTAACACACGGGGGTAGTGGCCCCTCCACACACATTGCCCCTCCTGCCACACAGGGGGGCAATACATCGACCACCTACATTTCCCCTACTATCATACATGGGAGAAATTCCCCCGCCACCCATACCACCCCCCACAAAGCACTTGGGGGAATTGGCATATCCGCAATGGTGCCACCATAAGACCCCCAGCTGTTCAGATGCACTATGCACCTGCAAACCCCACCCCATTGCAACCCCATCCCACATTATCTTGGGATCAAATCTACCCTTCATGGCTCATCTAAACTAGCATAATTTGGATATATTAACAAACGACCCCATTTGCCACCAAGCTTTTTGGCCACCTATGCCAACTAAGCTGCCATCAGACATCCCCAAGTTTGAAGGCAAAGCTGGGGAATGTCCTCAAAACCACATAATGAAATTCCATTTATGGTGCTCGTCCAATAGCATTGTAGACGACTCCATCAGGCTGAGTCTATTCCAACGCACCCTTATAGGTGCTACAGCCAAATGGTACATTGAGCTGCCGCAAGCCAAGTATTCAGACTTCAACTCCCTAGCCTTCATGTTCCTACAGTATTTCCAACTCCCTGTCAGATATGATGAGGGGGTGGAGATCCTAGTATCCTACCATCAAAGCACTACCACTCACATAATTGACCATATCCACGAGTGGCGGTGACGCTGTAGCTTATGCAAAATCCAACTAGATGATAGGATCTTCCTGGATTGGTTCCTTAAGACTTTGCTCCTGCCCATTGCAAAGGACATCGCATCTCAACGTCCCCAATATGTAGAAGAGGCCATACTGACAGCCCAGCAATTTGACTTGATCTACTCTCAGTCTGGATATGTGTACACTGTCATTCTAGATGCTCCCCGTTCGAGTACCTCCTACGATGATGCCCCGAGGGCATCCCATGCTGCGAACAACATCATAGGGTCAGTCTCCCAACAGCCATAGCCTCGACCGACACCACCTGCCATCACACCACAACCAAGAAACACTACTAATGTTGCTTACCAAAACCAAGCTCTGGGCTATGCTAGAATGATGTCCCAGTCCGGAGCGACAACTTCCTATGCACAACCTGTGCCACTACAGTAAGCTCAGGACATGGATTGGCTAGCACAGCAGTATGTGGGGAAAATTCCCACATTCATGACACCACCACCTCCACAAATATACTATGCACCACTAGTGCAACCAGTTCAAGCCCCTGCCCCAACTCCTCCCGTTCCGTTGGGACAGGTGTTTGCACAACAAAACCATCCCAACCAGCCTACCCCCAACAATCAACAAGGGAAAGCTAGGAATAATTGGCCTCACAACTAAGGAAATAACCAACCGTAGGGAGGCAGTCAACAACTAAATCCTCCCAACAATGCCATGGCAAACTGGCTGGCCCAGAACCCCCCACAACCAAATGCACCAAGACGCAATGCCGTGTTGCACACAAACCAACCATGCACACTCTGTGAGGTCTATGGGCACTACAAATTCAAGTATACCCTCATGGGGTGCTCCAAGCAAGCCATTCGGAATGAGGTCCAACAGGATACTAATGCTACAAACCAAGCACAACCCAACCCGACACCACAAGGAACTCCCCCCATGGTGCTTCAAAATGCACTGCCAGTCCAAGGATTGGTGGTGACCGCACCCCCTCCCCAATCCAATCCCAATTCTTTGGGGGCACCTCTCATGGCTGAAACAGGTGTTCACCACTTGCTAGCCATGACCACTGAAGAGGTCAACTTGCAAACTCGACGAAATCAGTACGGTACCACCACCAAACCTGCTGACTCATCAAAAGCATCCACGTATAAAACAATCAACTTACCCCTTTATCTACCCCTGTTTCCATGCCCCCCCATACATAGAATCACCAATAATGCCACCACTAGAGCTGCAGTCAGCTATAGCATTGTGGATGATTTGGCCCAAATTCCAACCGCCATGTCTGCTCTTGAGGTACTTAAAACATGCCCAACGCAATGAAAAGCCTTACTATCCACTTTAGGGGCAGTAGACCCTTCCGACTCCAAGTTAATCACATTTGACACAAATAATGGAGAGCCGCGCATGCCCTCCACTATTGCCTTCCAAATCCTGGTGTCCATTCGGAACTTGGTTGTGCATCGATGCAAAGTGGATGAGGGGGAATCCACGTGCGTCATGTCTACCTTGGTTTGGAAAAATCTTGGATCAACAATTCTACAACCATCCTCCATGACTCTACGGGCTTATGATGGACACCCCACTAAAGCCCAAGGAATCCTCCCCCATGTCCCCATCACGTTATCCAAGAAGACAGTCCTGATAGACATCAAAGTCGTCAGTGCTTAACTGGACTACAACCTCCTCCTTGGGAGGAGTTACATGTACACCATGCAAGCTATCGCATCAACTGTCTTCCACCTCATGATGTTCCCCCACGAAGGGAAGATTGTGACAATTGACTAGCTCACCTACCATGATCTGCAAGGGTTAACAATGCCTACCAATATTATCCCTACCATCACCACCATTGAGCCGCAAGTGGCGACCACACATGCTAATGTCATCCCTGCAACCAACACTGTGGTTGAAAACACACCAGCCTCCCCACTGTTGAATGTGGGCCCTGGGTTGTTTACTGATCCCACCATGACGATTTCTTCCCCGTTGATGTCACCACCATCGACACAATAGAAAACTGCGGACTTGTGCATGGTCTCATCTAGCACCATTGCACCCAAATAGCAACCACAGTTGCAGCCCCAACCACAACCACAACATCGTCTGCAGCCGCAACGCCAACAACAGCCGCAACATCACCCGTAGCAGCAGCAACCACAACCACACCCCCACATGCAACCAACTAGGAGTTATGTGGGCTCATCTCAAGTCCATACAATTCCCTTCCTCTTTCCCCCACCTGGTTTCATGAGCAAGCCGGTCATGGCCACCTTAAGCCTACCCAAGTTTACGTTGGGGATCCCGGTGTAGTATCTCGATCCACCATCTCAACCAACAATTCCCCAGGTTGTTTTAATCCCAATGCAACCTATTGCAGTTGAGCCTCACCCCCCACCTGGTCCACATAAGCCAACCGCCACACCGGCACCTGCACTGCCCCAACCCAAAAGGGCTAGGGGAAAGAACACCAAAGCCACCGCAGAACCACGACAAGTTCCACCTTGTGCCGTCTGCGAACAACAGGGCCATCCAACTCAGAATTTCCCTAAAATCCCAGTGATCTGTGCACATCTGGATGCCATGGATACAAACGAAAACATCCCCGTGGTTGAACTCCAAACTATGCCAGTAGTCAGGAACAAGGCATTGAGGACAAATCATGCTTACACCCTTTGCGTCTTGTATGGACATTACTCCCACCATTGCCAATACCTACCCAAATTTTGAATGGATCTCGTTGACCTCTGTCACCATTCCCTTGAGTCTGAGATCACCTTTATCGAAGAAGTTCACCCACCACCGCCTTCTTTAGACACCATGTCCATTTACATGATGTCCAGTTCAACTAACCCGCTTGTCTCCACCATCATTGACGGTCCATCAGACCTATCTCTTCCGTTGTTTCCGCAGCCACAACCACAACCTCAGTTACCAAGGAAATAATGGGGTTCATTCCCAATCAACATGATCCTTTTTCTTTTCCTTTTCCTTTTCCTTTTCCTACCATTCAGGATCATGAGTAAGTATGTCTTGCCAATCCGCAATCTACAGGATTTCACACTCAGAGATCCTATGTGGTACCTTGAATCACCTACCCTACCTCTAAGGCCCCAGGATGTGTTGACTCATGTCCAACCAATTGAGATGATGTTGCACCTACCTCCAGGTCTAGCAAAGACTCCTCCCATCTCCGGGCTTGCCCCTCTTCCTCCAATAGAGATTGGGGGCAAGGCCACAAAAACCACAACCAATACCATTTACATGATCTCTAGCACCAATTTCCCTTTCTCCTCGTCGGCCGTGGAAGATCCACCTGATCTATCATAGAACCACTTATGCGATGACGGAGAGATCTGTAAGACTGCCTTTGGTTTTACCCCATTCCCTTTAAACCATAGTGTGGAATCGGTTCTTCCCATAAAAGACCACATTCCATCATCTCGCCTTCCCAATGACCTTTGTCTTGGCAAAGGGGCATACACCCTTATCAACTCTAATGGACAACTCTTGGAGAACCCCCGCAACGGGCTCTACCTCAAGAGATTTTACACTTAACATCACCAATGAGTCACTTCGTTTTATTTTTTCTTGTTTTTCAATGTCTTTTAGCAAAAATCAGGGGCAGCACCATTAGCTGCTAATCCAAAGTCACCCGGAATCAGTTTGAGACACCTCTGGGCTCAAATTTTCATTTCCTGATGAGACCATCGTCTCATCTTTTATAAATCAATTTTGGGACCATTTCCCACAAGTCACCTGTTATAGCGGATTTCACCACACTAGGTGAATCACACATTGTATGGCCTTCCCCTATCCCGCTGCAGACTCATTAGCCCCTATGGACCACTTTTTATCTTTTGATATATCATTGACCATCCCTAAAAACATTAGAAAAATGATATACGCGGCCTTTTCCCCGATAACCACGTACATACGTGGATATTCCCTCTATAGTCGCATACATCGGGATGTGTACATAATCCAAAACTGTTGGAGCGTTCCTTGACTTGGATCTAACTCATATGACTCCTGGCCTTCCATATGCCTTGAGATCGCACGGATTCGACCTTTCAGTATCCATTTGAAAAGCTATATAAGGAACCCATTGAGACATTGAAAGTATAAGAGAGAATTGAGAGTATCGAAACTATAGTCCATTGTTGCCAGAACTATACTTGAGTCTACATCCCTTTGTCCCTTTGGAGCACTGTTGTGATCTTCCCAAGCTTACCCTTTGTTAGTGAGCTTGCTATCAGAGTGATGGAGGATTGAGGTGGTGGAGGCCCAAGTGGGGGATTCAGTTTCTCCGGTTCGCAGACGTGCCGTCAGAGGTTGTCACTTGTAATCTCTGATTCATATTAATAGAAATATCTTTTCCTGTCCAGTAATGTGTATTTGAATGAATATTGTATCCATTGGAATATGTCAAATTCTTATACATTATTGATTATATATGCTAGAATAGATATAACACCATGAAATATAGTATGCTTGTATTGTTTACTTGTTCTTGAGGACGTGCTATAACAATTCAAGCTGAAGATTGGAAAGCTCAATAGGGATCTACTTCAACCGTCTGGAATAAGGTACGCGGTTCGATCCTTTAGTGTTAGATGTTTTTTATTTCTATTGCATATTGGGAAAGATTGATTTCTGGAGTCTAGCTGTTTGTTGTGGTACCCCAAGCCATAGGAATTTCTCTCCGTAACAGAATTGGCGACTCCGCTGGGGAGTTCCTAGTAATTGTCCTTTGGGGGTTGATCTCTTGGTATTCAATGTATTTGAATTGCTCTCTCTCTCTTGTTTCTGTGTCGGGTATGGGGGCATGTATACCTAGTAGAGCTTGATTGGTGTGAATTTATTCTCAGCCTGTCTGTTTGCCTTGAATTTGTGCATCTTTTTCTTCCTGTACGCGGGTTTGTCACTTACAGTCGCGTATACACGCGGGTTCCTCTGGGATTTCCGCGTATACACGTGGGTTCACTGCGCACAGTCACGTATTCCCTGGTTTTTACCTTTTTGTGGAAGATAGTGGATTGCTAGGTGAATGTTGTTAGTTGCTAAGTCTCCTTTGGCACTGCTTGAGTCTGTTAATACCTCTGTTTCTGACCAGAAACGTTTTTTTAGCCTAAATTTTTCTTTTAGGAAAGTTCTTGCCATGGCATCTTTGATTTTTTGTTTGAGATTAGTGCATTAGAGTCCTTTTGCCTTAGTGCTTTGCTGGAATGTTGTTTATGTGTGCTTGCAGAGTCTGGGGTGGTTAGAATCATTCTTTTTCTTTTTGTATCTATTTATTTTCAAAAAATCTAAAAATATTTGCTTATCATCATGCATTTCATTTTGCATTTTGCATTGTACTTGCATTAGATCTAGATTTTCTTTGGAGTATAGTTAGGACTTCATATAGGGAAATTTGCATTTAGCATTTGAAGAAGAAAATTGTGCATTCACGTAGTACGCATACTCTGTTTTCATGGACACAATGCATTTGCATTGATTGTTAGGTGTGCATTTTGCTTATTGTTGCGTCATAACACCATTAGTTGCACGACCATATCCTATTTTTGAGTAATAAAGCCAACTAAAATCAACGCTAAATAAAATGAATTACACTCTTTTCTTTTCTAGGGTGCACCAACAAGCTTAGGTTTTAGGATCTTGGAATAGTTCATTGTAAGTTAATTCTCCAAGATCACTAAACAACAACAACTAGGTGTCTGTCCAGGGAGTGTGTGAAATCCTTGGTATAACCAACGTTCTCAGGAAGCTCCTCTCAAAAGGGAGTCAAGCACTAGGAAGTGTGAGTGGTTGTTGATTGGGATAACCCCTGGTCGATAACTGTGTAGCACCGACGATATAGCCAGGATTGTATTCTTATCTGGGGGCTCTTTTAGGAGTTTCGGGCTTCGCTACCCTGCCCATACGGTCAATCCTGCCTGCGAATGTCTGCCTAAGCGTTGATTATATTGAGGTGACCTTAGTGACCTTACCTAGGATATCGAGGGGGTACGTGTAGAGGTTATTTTGCATGTGTCCCGGCCAGGTTGGGGTCGGACAGCACAATCGCTTTACGCATTGAAGCTGAGGGCCACAATAATTGGTTTCGAACCTCCGCTTATGGTGACAAGGGCCTCTCAAGCCTCTCCTAGGCGAGACATACCGGCCACATTCGGGAGCTCACTTATCCAGTCTTTGTTTGCTTGCTTTTGGCTTTATATTTTATAGTGATTGCTCTGTGCATGCTAGTTGGCCTAGGGTTGACGTAAATAGAGAGTCTTTGCTTTTTTTTGAGTCATTGTGGATTCAGGTACGGTTCCGCGCCGTTCTCGTCGGTTAGCAGGACTTCCGTCTTCCAATTATCCTCCTCCTTTAGGAGAGGGGCCTAGACTATCCAAGCGGACTATGTCACACACTGATTCACACACCATGGAGGATCATTCAGAGACTATTCCTGAGCCACCTCCTCCCATTCTTATTGACGATGGGGAACTTACTCCTACATACGATCCCTCACTTAACCTAGCTGAGTTTGGTCCCGTGATTTCCCAGATAGGATCTTTGCATGATAGACCTACTCACCCTAGGGAAGATTCCCCATTGACACATTACCAGTATGGAATGCCGGAAGATGCTGAGACTCACTTTGACCCTCCTAGCACCAGCTATGGTAGTTATGCTACGACTGGTTTTCCTATGCACGATTTGACATTTCATGTTGAATCCGATTTTGAGCCTAGCACTATGCCTGGAGGCAATCCCATGCCTTACCTTGCGGAGAGGTTTGGGAGTACTAGTCACATTGCACCTTCCATCCCAGTGGTGGAAGCTCCATCTTATATACCTCCTAGGCCTAGAGTTAGTGATCCGATAGGGATACTAGGTTCTAGATGAGTGACGATAGGCACTAGTACATTTATTCTTACAGAGATTCCTTCGTCCTCGATTCCGAGTTCTTCAAATGTAAATCCTCCACCTTACTCTCGTGGTCCTTCAAGTCAGCACGTAGCTACGAGTCAGATCCGTACTGCGGTTACTAGACCAGTTGTGTCTCAAGCCTACATACCACCCGTGGTTTCGGGAGGTTATGTTCATGTTTCTAGAGGTCAGATTGCTACTTCCTCGACATATATCCCTACTTCTGGTATGTATATTCCTACTTCTGAAATGTATGTCCCTACCTATGGAGTGTCTCATGGGACATCGCAAGCGGTGACCTATGGACCCTATTATGGGGCACAGTATGGACAGGTCTCTTCACCTTACAGAGGCGGGTATTCACAACCTGCTTACTCTCCTAACTATGGATTTGTAGCTCCTACTAGTCAAGGTCCACCTCATTATGCTACTTCCACGCCACCCTATACGGGTCATACAGGAGGAGGTCACTATGGCCAAGGTCATGGTGGTAATCAATCCTATATGAACCAGGGAGTGGTCCCTAGACCTCATCATCCTAAGCTCCCTTTCCTCGCGACACTCAATTTACCTGACTTATCGAGACTTACGAATGATCCTGTGGCTCATGACCCGGCTTGGCCGACTGTCCCTACCAAGATTCCTTCGGACATACCTAAGTTTCTAAGGAAAACCAGGAGAGGATCCAAGTGAACACATTACAACATTCCACCTATGGTGCTCTTCCAATTCATTGCATCAGGACTCAGTCCGTTTGAGACTATTTCAATGCACCCTTACAGGGCCTGCGGTGAAATGGTATA
>LPNX011026073.1:0-69585 GCA_001517045.1 Pseudotsuga menziesii
TGTAAGTAAGCAAATGGATTGAGAATGAATTTGCAACATACCTGCATGATTAATCTTAGCATCATTCTCTGAATTTGTTGATTGTTTTCTTCACAATTCATACAGCCTCTGTTTTCAAATTGGGAGAGTCAAAAGACTGTTCTATCTCAGTGGAAAAACTCTCAAAATGAACTTATATTTTTGCTACCGCCAGTGATTTAATTGAGGCTCTGCCTAGAATGTGCCCAGAAGGGGATATAAAACTCATGCTAAACGTGCCCAGAAGGACAGGATTCTATACAGTTGTAACAAGGGTCATACTAACGAGCTGAGGAAGCGATATAGCAGGTGCATTAATTCCTTTCTTTCCTACAAAGCGAGAATAAGTGGCATATGGAACTTAACCGTTAATACAGCCAGAGGATAAGTGCGATTGTACTAACCGTGTATATAGCCAGAGAAGTGCCCGCATGCATTTTGATGGCATTTATGCAAAACATTCCTATTTTGATGATCCCACGATGTGCAAGGGGGTTTCGGGGTCTCTGAATGGCAAGCATTGTGCATTGTATTAAATACAGTCGTCTTCAAAAGCATTCCAACACCTAATCGCCAGGAGGTTACTGATTTGTACATCAATGACCATATAATTTTGCCCCATTTATCTTCTGAATCTCGAAATAAAAAAAAATCAGGCCTTGTCCCGGAAGCCCTGAAAAAAATGAACTTGTCTACATTTAACTTGCTCCAATTAATAAATATGTTGATAAACTAGTCTTAACTTAACATTTAGTCTGAGACACTTCTACCATTATATAACAAGAACCATAAAAATCGCAATTCCATTGGAACCGTTGAAGCCATACAATACAAGAAACTTCAAAAACCCTGAAATATATCCATGTGATCCGTGAAATTTTATTTTGCAGAGTATGAACCAAGCTGCTATTGGAATAAACTTTATAGAGTGCTAAGTTAGAATAGTAACAGAATGCAACTCGAGGTGAGGTCATTCTGATTGTTGGCAGCTACTCTGCTCCACTCTCTCCGAATCTTGCTTCTGAGAAACCAAAGCCAAGCCAGTGAGAAAATGGACGGTTCCCGCGCGCTATGTGACTTTCGCTTTTTCTTTGGTTTTTTGAATTTGACCAACGCTCCGTCGGTTAAGCGACGGTTATGACAATAGCCGTCGCTTAACCGACGTGTGTAGCCACATTTACAAAAAAAAATTATTTTCGATTTTCCTTTGGTATTTTGAATGACCTTTTTGACCAACGCGCCGTCGGTTAAGCGATAGTTATGACAATATCTGTCGCTTAACCGACGTGTGTGGCCACATTTACAAAAAAAAATATATCTTTGTGATTTTTGGTAGGTTTAAAAGAAAAAATCCACGCGCCGTCGGAAGTAACCGTCGGATTTTGGATCGAAATGTAGTAGTGAACAGAGGCTCCATAGGGACTGGAAGCTTAACCATTCAGTGGAGATAAACTCAGATAAATGAGTACAGCTCCTAAAGTAAAACTATAACCCAACCAATGGATGTGATATACAGTGCTCTGTTCGAAGGCGACACGACTCGACAACTGCCACAGATAACATCTTTCCTTGTCTGGCTTTTTGGTTTTTTTATTTTTTTGGACTTTTTCAATTATTTAAAAAGCTTGAAAAAGAATAAAATGGATTTATAGTTACAGACTAGGAGGAGACGAGTGTCATAAGGGTAAACAAACTAGTTCCAACCAGTGGAACATACCTATGCTCGATGCAAGGATACATGTGTAGGATATTGACACTCGAGGGAAAATCCCCTCCTGATAAAAAGGGAAACAAGCTACGAAGGATATAAAAAATGGATCTGCATGGCTAGACATGAGACAAGCTCGAGCTATATGGCTGAAATGCAATTTCAGGAGAGCCGGCATAAAGCTCAATAAGACAAGAAAAGCTCATGATAATGCATTCACAACTTGACATGAGGGAGTCTTGAGGGAAATAGGCCAGCATAAGATCAAGAGGAGTATAAGGCTCTTGCGAAATGTCATGGCAGTACTATACAATGAACTCCCACACCCTAAAAGAGAAACCATCGGCATGGGAACCAAATGCAAATAAGGTGCTAACTAGGGTACCCATGTAAGGTGAATCTCTACCACTCATATCATGCCAGTTCTAAATAGCAAGAAGGTTCCGTGACATAACAGAGTGGGTCCGTACCTAAGGTCATGGTGATATGGTCATAAGGTCATGAAAAATTAAAATGGTGATGAAACCTAACCTATATGCCAGTTTAGACATGATACCTAAGATTGGCATGAATGGGTCAATCCAACGGCTGAAACGGCACTGAAAAAGGTCCTCTACAACATGAATTATGTCAAAAACGGTCCAAAATGGTTAGAAAATGTCGAAACTATAGGAAAGGGGGTAAAAATTTTCAAATATTTAAAAAATTTCTATAAATAGTAAACAATTCAAAATATTATAAAACATTTGAAACTTTTACCCATTTGAGCTCTGATTTTCAACAGTGAATTCCAGGAGATCCAGCCGGCGAAATCCACTACCGTTTCTTCCAGGTATTTACCCATGCTATTCTCTTTCATTTTGATGCAATTTTCATGAAATTCCATGGTCAAATAAGGTTTCTAGGACAACCTAAAATGAGCGGTGTGGCCCATGAAAAAATCAAGGTATTTTCCACGTATAGGGCTAGATATACGCGGAAAATACCCTCAAACCCGCATACATACACGGCTGTTTTGAAAACAGTCGCATATGAGGCCGTGCATAAGGTTTTTTCAATAATATAATGGGAAATTTTGCAATTTCTTGTGCAGGATGGTCCTAGAGTGGAGAGAGCATGAACATGGTGAGGTAGAGGAAGCAGTAAGGGTCGATCTAATGGCTCAATAGGCTCTACGTGCATGCAAACTCTACAAGTTTTGGTGTCTTAGTGGTTTGAGGGCCAAACCAGGACTATTATAGATGCTGGTGGATTACTGGGATCCAGACTCAGAGTCCTTCCAGATAGATGGGATGTCCCTCACCATAGAGGTGGTAGACATATACTTCATTACTGGGCTTTCTAGATGAGGGGAAGTGGTGAACCTTCATTCTCGTGGTGGGTCAGGAGGTGGCTTGACTATCGATGAGTACATTGCAGTGTACTGCTATCTAGACACAAAGAAGGTGGGAAGTCAGGTCCATACCAATGCTATACAGGTGCTGGGCCTAAAGGCCATACTATTGACATTGGGCAGGATAGCAGGCTTGGAATCACTCCACCAGGCCTCGTGGCCTCTGATGTTCTATGCAGTGGAGTGCATGAGACCCACGATTTACGACTAGAGCACTACACTACTGAGCAACATGAAACATCAGCTCAGTGAGTGTAAGGCAGGTATAGTGCGGAACTTCGGGTTCACCAGTATTTTGAGCGCATTTTTCTTCGAGTGTGTTCCAGGATTGAGCCCTAGAGTGGATGTTCCTCTCCACGGGGTTCAATATCCAGCCCAACAGCATTGGGAAGATGCTATGCATAGACTGGGGGTGGTAGGGTGGCCAACCCATATCCAGCTGACTTCTTTCCATGGTGGGGACGATAGATAGTTTCCATCAATGACTACCCCTATGCAGGGATAGATTTTTGGGGGGACCCGAACATGCCGCTACCACCAGGATAGGCATATGGTGATATAGGTGACGAATCTCGACCCTCTCTTTTTAAAAAATTTTGAGTTATTTAATTTTTGTGTGTTTTCTTGATTATATGGAATCAAAAAGACATATTTTTGCGTGACAATACATAGTGACATCTACCATTTGTGTGCAGATGTGGGACCACGGCGGCTAGAAGGATTCCCTCATCATAGACGGAGGGGAAGAGGAGATGACATCACGGGTGTGGATGCGAAGCAGATGCTCCAGAGCATTCATACCAATTTTGTGAGACTGACACATAGAATTCCCATGGCACAAGTCGAGGACTTGCCTAAGGCTATGCAGCGGCAGGTGGTGGGTTTACCACGCACATGGGTGCGATTATTCCGACGGCTAGCTAGAGCCATAGTGACCTTCCATGATCACAACCATCCTCCTCCTCCAGAGGATGAGACACCTGGGAGTGTATACATTTTGTACTACCGTGTATTATATGTTGGTGGCTTGAAAGCCCCAGTTTTGTATCATGACACTATGTATTATCACACGTTTGGATTTATATATATAATTTTTTATGGTGATCGGTTTATTTATTTACATGAGTAAAAATTGTGTTTGTGATTAATTTATTATGAATGAAACAAATGCCAATCTAACACGTAGTTAGCATATGAGTCAACAACTTGATTATTATTTCTTGGAATGTGTATATATGTTATATTGTCAAATTGTCGTTCTAACAATCTCACACGCAAGAATTTTCTCAATAACATTGGATCTATAACATGGTACAAACCATTGAGCTGTGACACTACTAACTCTGAATCAAGACGTACCTCAAGAGAGAGAACTCCATGTGAAATGGCATCCCATAGAAGCTCAAGAACGGCACTATATTCAGCAACATTGTTGGAAGATGGCTGTAGACATACGCCTCCTGAAGACAGTACCTGACCCATAGGAGTGTAAATCACCAAAGCAACAGAGGCTGAGTGTTGAGTGTGATGGCTTGCACCATCTGTGAATCCTATGTAGGTGGAAGATTCCATTGACATCTGCTAAAAGAAATGGAAACTAATCACAAACCTGATCACGATAAGAAAAATACCTAACTATGCAAAATTGTACAATAATATACAATAAACAGCCTTGGCTAAATATCATGCATAGTATTTCTTAAGATAGAGCCCATTTCTAGGCTCCTCCAAGGCCATTCCTTTGTAATCCACTAACTCATAGGCACCCTTCTCTAACACACGCTTGACCACGTAAGGACCACGCCACATAGGATTAAATTTCCCTGCCCCCAAGGGTTCTTTCAATTGATCCCACAAAAGGACCAAGTCTCCTTCACTAAACGCCCTTGGATGGATAGACTTATCATATTGGGCCTTTACACGACATTTATTAACTTCTAGAGCCACCAGGGCATCCCGACACTGCTCATCAAGTTGCTCAAGGTGAACCAAACTCTCCTCCAATGGTGAAGTGTCTGGTAAGAGTTCTACAGCTAGCTTCAAAGAATGAATCTTGCATTCAACCGACAATATCAACTCCACTCCATGTACAAGTTGATATGGAGAAAAACCAGTGGCAGTCTTAACAGCGGTTCGATATGCCCACAAAGCAGGATATAACATGATGTGCCAATTGTTCTTGCTTTGTGCAATGGTTCGTTGGAGAATGGATTTGAGTGATTTATCCACTGCCTCTACCTATCTATTCACTTGAGGGTAGTAAGAAGAGGAATTATCTTGCTTATACCCTAACTTTGATGCCAACTCTTCCATCATACGGTTCTGAAAGTGCGAGCCATGGTCAGTGACAAGATCTTTCGGAATCCTGAACCGAGTAATAATTTGGTTGAATACAAAGTGGGCGGTTCTCTCACCATCGAATTTTACTGTAGGCATAGCCTCAGCCCATTTCGTGAAGTAATCAACAACCACTATAATATGATGGTGTCCCCCAGCCGAAGTTGGGTTGCAATCCATAAAATCGAGCCCCCATTTAGTGAAGGGACCGGTGGTGATAATGGGATGTAATGCGGTAGGTTTCAATCACATATTACATGTGAACACCTGGCAAGGGTGGCACCTCTTGACCGCATCAACATAATATTTAAAGATCGATGGAAAGAAATAACCTGCTCTTAAAATCTTTTGAACTGTAGAAAGCCCAGATAAATGACCACCACACACCCCTCTGTGGCAATCATTTAGCACTACCTCAGCCTCCTCATGATTTAAACAATGTCATAAAATGGAATCTACCCCACGGTGGTACAAAGTATTATCCACTATGAAGTAGTTCTTAGAGACGTGATGTAATTGTCATCGTTCATCTTGCGAGAGGTGAGTAGGGGTCTTTAGTGTTTGTAAATACATTATGATATCCCCATACCATGGGTCTAATGTTGAGATTAAGAATATGTGTTCATCGACAAACATATCTTCACAAACTAACTCCTCGGCCTCACTTGAGAAATCCGATATAAGCTCTACAAAAATTAAAGACTTCTTTGATTTTGCCGAAACAAACTCAAGATCGAATTCTTGCAGAATGACAATCCATTTATTATACTTTCCCCCAATCATCCTTTGGGTGAGGAAAAATTGAAACGGATTGACATGGGCTACAACCAAATTCTGGAAAAGGAGAATATAATGTCTCAACCGCTGAACCGCATGTACGGTAGCTAAAGCAAGATTCTCAACATGAGAATAATGAATCTCTATGTCAATAAGGTTCTGGCTCAGATAATATATGACATGCTCTTGGAGCTCCTCATCCTCTTGAACCAAAACCATACCAATCATCTCTAATGACGCGGCCACATATAATAGAAAATCACGGCTATATTTCATGGGACAAATCATCGGGGTCGATGCTAGGGCTCGCTTGAGTGCATCAAAAGACTCCTGGGCTCGCTCATCCTAATAAAAGGGGGTGTCCTTCTTCAAGAGACGCATGAAACCTCTATTCAAATTGGCAAAGTTGACAACAAATATTTGTAAGAAGTTTGCCATGCCTTGCAAACACTGAATATGATGAATATTCTTCGGGGGAGACAACTGAAGTATTGGCTCAACCTTCAAAGGGTTGACTCTTATACCCTCTTTAGAAATGATGAATCCTAACAAACGACCTGACTTCACACAAAAGATGCACTTATGAGGATTTAATCTAACTTAATAGTGCCAGCATATTTCAAATACTAGTCTCAAGTGATAGGGATGACACATTCTCATACAAGAATAAGCAGCGAGGTCATCCAAAAATACTTCAATAATTGACTTGAGATCATGGAAGATCAAGGTCATCGCCCGCTAAAATGTAGCTTCGGAATTTTTAAGGCCAAAAGGCATTTTCCGATATGCAAACGTTCCTCAAGGATAGATAAATGTAGTCTTGTGTTGGTCCTTAGGTTTAATATGTATCTGATTATATCTGGAAAAGCCATCCATGAAGGAGAACACCTCGCTAACTGCACACTCATCCAAAATCTGACCAATAAATGGTGTGGGTAAGTTGTCCTTAGGACAGGCACGATTCAAATCACAGAAATCAGTACATATGCGGATCGCTCCCTACTTCTTATCCACTAGAATGGGGTTTGAAACCCACTCCATCAAGGGAATGGGATAGATGAAACTGACTTTCAACAGCTTCTCTATCTTTGCCTTAATCGCGGGTGCTTTCCTAGGATTCACTGCACGTATATGCTGTCGAACAGGCTTAGCATTGGGGTAATTCTTAATCTCATGTTCGATAATTAGAGGGTCAATACCTGGCATCTCATCGTAAGACCAAGAAAAAATATCATGGAATTCCTTAAATAGCTCGGTGTATTCAAGAATCTCGGCATGGGAACATTCTGCCCCAATATAGACATTCTCTATCATGCCAGGATTGCGAGAGATGTTGATAGGAATCATTGAAGATATGTTTTCCATGTTTCCATCAGCCAGCGGACCAAGAGAGCTTAATGGAACCATAGGAATACCAACTTTCTGACTAAGAACCACCCTAAAATCCTCACGCTCTAAGTGGTCAAGCTCTGGAAGAAAGTAAGATCTATGATGGAGTTCCTCCCATGGTGGCTCAACTCCCGACATAGCCTTGATAATCGCTTCATCTAAAGAGAAAACCATACCAAGGCATTCGTGTGCATGAGAAGACTGTGCTACCCATGCTGGCAGCACATAAGGGTCCTCCTCCTCTGTCCACGAAGAGGAAGGACTAGGATCTGTAGCACACTTGAGATTATCTTGATAAGCTATCATAGCTACAGGCAACGACACATCCGTCACAACGGGATCACTCAAAGTACTCGGTGCAGGAAGAATCCAAGGATCTTCCATATGACTCGTGCGAAAAGACACTGATCTCGTAGATGTCGAAGCCTCATAGAAACTAGATCCTATCATGAGAATCAATGTAGGACAACTAAAGCTTCCCATGAGGGATGGGTACATGCCTACACCCACACTCCCAGTTTCCGGCTGAGAATGTTCAACGATCGAGATCGAAGCTCTCAAAGATGCAGTTACAGACAGATTCTTGAATGACGTTTGATCAATCGTTATGATCTTCCCATTATGTGGAAAGCATACAATGTGGAACAGGGAAGAAGCAACGGCTTGCATGCTGTACATCCAGTTCCTACCCAGCAAGAGATTGTAGTCAAGGGGCACATCAACCACCTCGAATTCTATCGCAATGGTCTTCCCTCCCAAATGGACTTTAAGGGAAGTAAGGATGCTATGCGGCCTAAAGGATCTCCCATCGAACGCAGTTAACATGGTCGCTGATTTAGACAGCTTAGGGGAACCCAGACCCTTCTAGCAGGATAAAGACATCACAGAAGCAGTAATGCCCTCGTCAATCATAGTGTGCTTGATGATCATATTAAGACATTCTATGTGAATCAAAAGAGACACATAGTAGGGAAAGTGAGGCTGAAGTCCTGCAGTTTCAAATTTGATCACGGAGGAAGAATCATCATTGTTCACACCAAGGGAAGAAAGCAACACCTTCCTTTGTGAAGGACAACTCTGAAGCACTTCCAATGCAGACATCGCACAAGGAGTGTGGCCCAAATTCTCGACAACTGAATAGTTCTGGGAGGCTTAGGCATTTGGATTATGCCCTGAACGCTTAAGGACTCCCTTAGGAATGCGAGGTGCAGTCTCAGGTTTATCCATAGGTTTCTCAATACGCAAAGGGGACCCTGGTGGATCAGGTTCTTTGCCTGGGCTGGGTTGTGACGAACTATAATCTTTCGCATGAGTCACAACTTTCGCAGCACTGACCATGTTAATGAAACCACGACCACTAGTCTCCGGCAAATCATGATCATCACCAGACTGGTCATGGGACTTCGAGTTCATATTTTGATTGTGCAGTAAAGGGTTAGTTAGCACAGCTAGGCCCTGTGCCAAGAATCTCGAAGCTTCCTCAATACGATGGCACAAGTAAGTGAGGTGATAGTCCTTACATAAATTGCAAGGGAAATTAACCTTATGTTTAGCTTGCTTTTCCCCCTCAGCATTCCAGCTATTCTTGTCATTACTATTAGCATTCTCCTTCTTATTCCCACCCTTATGATTATTTTTACCCTTTTTTCTATTTCGTCCGGGCTGCTGGTTACCCTTCTGGTCCGACGATTGTACAAAAAGTACATTCACCGTTTGGGTGGGTTGAGATGAAGCCGTAGCTTGTCCTGAAGTAGATTGGTTGATTGACAATTGACTAACTTGTTTTGCAACCGAATCCACAGGTTTCACACTTGCACAACCCACAATGCCATTGGCATGTGTTCCAGGTTTGACTTTGGGGTCGAAATTGGAACGTGGAGCATTGGGAATAATCTCATATAACAAACCGGACTTAGCATAGATCAAGTCCAGTTCCTATGCCCTAAAAATCGCTTGTTCCTCATTCTGCACTCCGGATGTAGAAACATACTTCGCTATATACGGCAATAACGACTTGAGGAACCACTCGAGGAGGAACTACGGCGGTATAAAGGATTTAATTAACCTCTTCCATCTATGCCACTCTTGAATATGATCAGAGATATGTGTGGCTTTATCTTGCCAAAATGTCAACAAGACTTCAGTACCAACGTCATAATGCACTGGTAGCTAGAAGTGATTAATAAAATTCATCGCAAGGTCGTCGAACAAAGCGAAATCTACCCTAGGTAACTCTATATACCATTTTGCGGCAGGCCCTGTAAGGGTGCATTGAAATAGTCTCAAACGGATTGAGTCCTGATGTAAGTAATTCGAAGAGCACCATAGGTGAAATGTAGTAATGTGTTCACTCGGATCCTCTCTCAGTTTTCCCTCGAACTTAGGTATGTCCAAAGGAAGCTTGGTAGGGACAGTCGGCCAAGCTAGGTCATGAGCTACTGGATCGTTTGTTTAGCTCGACACAATCGGTCTAGTAACCATAGTACGGACCTAACTCATAGCCATGTGTCAACTCGAAGGACCACGTGAATAAGGTGGAGGGTGGACATTTGAAGAACTAAGGACAAAGGACGAAGGGATCTGAGTAATCAAGTACATACTATTCCCTATTGTCACTCGTCTCGGATCTGGTATCCTAAAAGGATCACTAACCCTAGACCTAGGAGGAATATGTGATGTAACTTCCACCACTGGGACGGAAGGTGCAATGTGACTAGTGCTCCCAAACCTCTCCGCACGGTAAGGAATGAGAGTGCCCCTAGGCATAGTGTTAGGCTCGAAGTCAGATTCGACATGAAATACCAAATCATGTGTAGGAAAACCAGTCATACCATAACTACCATAGCTAGTGCTAGCGGGTTTAAAATGAGTCTCGGTGTCCTCCAACATTCCATACCGGTAATGAGTCAATGGGGAATCAACCCTAGAGTGAGTAGATCTATCATGCATGGTTCCTATCTCAGAAATCACAGGACCTAGCTCAGCCAAGTCGGGTGAAGGATCTTAAGTAGGAGTAAACTCCCCATCGTCTACACGAATGGGAGAAGGTGGTTCAGGAATACCTTCTAAATGGTCTCCCATGGTGTGTGAATCAATGTGCAAAATAGTCTTCCTGGACTATCTAGGTTTCTCTCCCAAAGGAGGAGGAGAAGTAGAAGGCGGAAGTCCTTCACCCGACTTGGCTGCCGCACCCAAATCCACAATGACTCAAAAAATAGAAAGGACTCTCTATTTACGTAAACCCTATGCCAACTATCATGCACAGAGCAATCACTAATAAAATCTAAATCCAAATGCAAGCAAACAAGGGATGGATAAGTGAGCTCATAAATGAAGCCGGTATGTCTTGCCTAGGAGAGGATTGAGACTCCCATACACAATAAGCGGAGGTACGTAACTAATTATTGTGGCCCTCATCTTCAATGCGTAAAGCGACTGTGTTGTCCGACCCCAACCTGGCCGGGACACCCACAAAATAACCCCTGCAAAGTACCCCTTCGATATCCTAGGTAAGGCCACTAAGGTCACCTCAATATAATCAATGCTTAGGCGGACAGTCGCAGGCAGGATTGACCGTATGGGAAGGGTAGCAAAGCCTGAAACTCTCTAAAGAGCCCCCAGATACGAATACAATCCTGGAAATATCTTCGGTGCTACTTAGTTATGACTAGGGGTCATCCCAATCAATAACCGCTCACACTGCCTCGTGCTTAACTCCCTTTTGAGAGGAGGATCCTGAGAAACACTGGTTATACCAAGGATTTCACACACTCACCTGGACAGACACATACATGTTGTTGTTTAGTGATCTTGGAGAATTGACTTACAATGAACTATTCCAAGATCCTAAAACCTAAACTTGTTGGTGCACCCTATAAAAGAAAAGAGTGTAGTTCATTTTAATTTAGCATTGATTTTAATTGGCTTTATTACTCAAAAACAGGATATGGTCGTGAAACTAATGGTGTTATGACACAACATGAAGTAAAATGCACACCTAACAATCAATGCAAATGCATTGTGTCCATGAAAACAGGGTATGCTACTACGTGAAATGCACAATTTTTCTTCAAATGATGAATGCAAGCTTTCCTCAATGCTAGAGCGTGATTATGTAACCATTCATTTTGTGAATGTGCAGAAAAAGGTTTTAGAACCTTAGAACCTAACCAGTTTATTATGGTGTAACTAAAATAAATAATAATGGTTTCAATATAAGTGTATCAATTATGAATAGATACAAGCTAATAGCAATTCCTGTCATAAAACAATAATTTAGGTCACAAAAATTTTCATTATCGAGATTAAATGCATACCTCTTGAAAATCTAAAGCAAAACACTCTGGTGAGCTCCCATATGTTCCAGCATTCATCCTCAAATCAAGAAGATGAAAATCAAACACCTCATGCATCTTTGGCCCAGCGAAGTTCCCATGGATCAAGTTACATAGTACCGCAAATGTTTCTAATGAAATGATTTTTTGAAAGACATCTGAACAACAATCAGTGATCACATTTGAAGAAATCACATTTTCACTACCAGACTCCTTCATAGACGTGTCATTCTCTATCTTGGTGATCTCCTGAATACTCTTGACTTTTTCAAGAAAATATTGTCTTTATTCCTTCCCATAGCTTGGCTTTCCACCACCATACAAGGCAAGCACTGATGAAACAGCTTCCTATATAAAATTTTAGTTAACAGTAAGAAAAATGTCACTTCCAAACATGATGTTATCATATTCTGGCAATGCAGCTAAATAATTTGTTTTACCTTCATGGGAAGAATTCCACTCTTATTAGGAGTATCCTTTGAAATGGTTTGTTGAAGCAACTTCTTGGCATAGTCAGGTGGCCTGGAAGCAAGTGCTTTTGCAATGGCACTCCTTATTCCTCCTGCAATTATGCTTGATGCATTCAAAACCTGTTCCAAGACTTCAGTCCAATGCGCAATTTGATTATAATTTATATCTTTTTCACTAAGCGTGCTTGATTTTTTATCTATGTTTTTGTCCCCCCCATTTTCATCTTCTATTATCGGGTTACATGATCCACTCAAAATCTTTGCTTGTGCTCCATTAGTGCCCTATAGAGATCATATGTTATTGTCTTCCATTCCCAGCTGAGATGACCCACTTAAAGGCTCTGCTTTTGTTTCATTAAAGCTCTTCACCAATGAAAAAACAAAACAAGAAGACAAATTACAGAACCTGTAGCTAAAATTATTGTAAAATACTTATAAAAGCCTAATGTAGATTGCAGCCTCAATTAATTTTCTTGATCCAAGGACCAACAACCTCGCGGGAAAAATATACTTCTTACTGGAGCAACACATTAGAAAATTTAATGAAAAAAGTGTGCACAAGAAAAGAAAGCATGCGGGGATTAATGAAACAATTGGCACAAAGTTATGTTGTCTCGTTATGAGCCCATCATTCTTGTGTATCAGATATCTAGCTACTAAAGAAGTTCATGTGTACGAGTTAGGCTATAAGGAAGTAAACAAGCAACATGATGTCTAAAGTATATGCTGAAAGTGATTATCATGTGAGGACAAGTGCTATAAGTAGCGCGGTCGAGATTGTTTCCCAAGAGGCATTCTTGTACCAATTGTCTCTCTACCATATATGTTGCAGTTTTCAGTAAACAAGAGTGGTGTTTTTTGCATATATTTGTGTGGGTTATTTTTTGTGGTGAATGGTACATCAGGTGACTACAAATTTTTTAAGTTCATTCGAAACTTTCTATTTTGACATATGAGAAAACTTTTAACCTAGTTGTAATGATCTTGTGAACAGTCTGTGCCGGTGCACTTTACATCTTCTGCAAAAATAAAGTTGATGTGTTGTACTTATCATTTTCACATGTGCATCTGTACTTTATTGAATAGGTTGTGTATCCTAAAAATACACTAGTATCAAATCCAATAAATTATAAATTATCAACATCCGGAATGTTAATCAGCACATAACAAATGGTAAGCCTTTGCTTAGAAAGGAGTTGATTTGCACAGAAAAAATACACTATGCACAAGTCTCATATTTTTCCACCCCCTTTTCAATTCAACTGATGGTTGGAAGCATTAATCAACATGCAACACATTGTAAACCTTTACCCATAAAGGACTGGAGTTGCACAGAAAAATTACAATCTGCACAAGTCCCATATTTTTCCACCCCCTTTTCTATTCAACCGATGTGTAGAGGCATCCGAATCTTCTATAGTATTAGATTGCAAATGCATCAATCAATGTAGTCAAATCTCTATCTAATTCAAAAGGTTTAGAAAAGAAAGTGAGGCAAGATTTAGAATCCTGCTTGTTGGGATATAAAGACATCTTTACTAACTCTCAATGTAAGGCTTATTATGACTAGTTTATGCATCTACAGGTAAAACAACCACTCCACAAACGCAAGGGAAAACATGTCATCCATTGTCACCATACAATCTGTTTCTAAAAATACCATCTGGACATTCAACATCACATTTGCAGTGAAATGCAAGAAGTCAGATACACAAAATACATCAATGTAAACAAATGAATAAACATTGAAGCTCATAGAAAGTCACAACAGTTAAATATGAACAAACAGTCACTTTATAGTGTACATAGCATAATGAAACTCATAACACTAAATTGTTGGTCCTTGTATTGCGTAGCAAGGATATAGTGCAGTGTGTCAAATCATATGCACAACTGGCACCCCATGTAATAGGCAAGATATTTCCTATGACTATATGGTTTCCTAGGCATCGTCGGGTAATTACAAATATGATATATCATATGATAATTTTTTAAGTCATATGCACAACTTCCACCCTATGTAATATGCAAGGTATTTCCTATGACTATATTGTTTTCTAGGTGTTGTCGCATTATTACTAATACCATATGTTGATGTCCTCTGGTTGCACATGTAATGGCATATAGAATTAAGGTGCCAGGAAATCCCTAATGCATGCTTTGGTAATAATGACACTCCACTAAATTCAACAACCTTCCATCTGGCTGCCAAGATTCTAATGATAGCCAATTTTATGGGTTTATAATATATATTGAACAATATCCTGCTGGCTTATGTGTTATCTCACTTACAAGAAAGTGGAAGAAGGGAATTACAGGCATAACTTTTCCAATACTGTATGTCTCCTCCACATGTACTTCGAAATATCCAAGGATGCTCCCCCAACAGCTCTACTCTCAAAGCTTGGAAAACGATGTGTTTTACTATTTCCTGTCTATCCCTTTATGTGGGCCCCACTCAAGACTCAAAAGGTGTCAGGCCCGGTGGAACACTTCCTGAGGAAGAGGAACACATCAACAATCCCAAAACTGAAACTCAGTTGAAATCTGCCAGCATATGTGTGTACATGAACTAAGTTTCAGTATTGGACTCCATTATATGAATCTAGATATACACTCACATTCTGTTAAGCATTATAGATGTACACTACAATAGTGAATCCCTTATATCAGTCATTGGAGGGAATCCTTGGATAAGATCTGCATCAAACACTTCCAAGCACCTTCTGCTAAAATGTGGCTCTTTGACTTATGCTGGGTACAATTTGACAAGATAAACAACTACTGATTACAACTCCGATTTACCACAGCCAAGAAGTTTGCGGATTTGAAAGTGTTTTACCTGTTCATTTCAGTATTATCAGTCATATAAATTTGTCCCTCATTGCTGGTTGGTGAACTACATTATTCTTGTAAGTGGCTGTTAATTTTGGGAAGCATTTAGATATGAAAATTAAACTATTTCAGAATTTAGTTTGTCAACTATCCTAGATGTGAAATGAATTGATATTTACATCATTTCATTTATTATGTGTTTGAAAAAATTCTTCCTCTTGAGATTGTTGAGAGTGTTCACTATTTGATGAACCCTATATCAAATGAAAGCATGAAATATGTCCACAAATAATTAAGTAAGAATCTTATTAAAGCTATCCAGTTATCTCAAATGGTTTCCATCAATGGTGAAGTGCATCCTACAAGAAACTTTGCCTAACTGTGTGAGAAAATTAGTGAATCAACAAGAACACTCTAACTGCCAACAAATAAACAAATACCCTTGGTCATGCCAATGAAAGTCAGTGGTCCAAATTAGGTTCAACAAAAAGGGTAGTCAAATAGACATTAAAAGTGTGGACATGAAATAGTGAACTACTCTAGTGTACAGTACATTGAGAAAAAGTTAATCAATATTCAAGGAGGGATATTACATTTGGTTATGTATGAATAGCAGATCTTTTACCTATATGAGTATTTTCTTTGACCATAACTATTCAACTACTTGTATTCGCTAAAATTCCCATAAGTGATTATTTCCATTTGAAAAAAACCTATGGCAGTGACTAATGTTCTTATAGGACAAGAGGTCTAGAATAGTAATATTTAGGAAAGACAATGATTCCCTTAAAGTTGGGAGCAAGGCATATATGCCATTCTTTCTTGTATAGGAATGGAAAATGAGAATTCCCTTTGGCCAGAAATATGTGACTGTACGATATTTTTTGTCTTGTGTTTTGGGAAATAACAAAAGAAGAACTAAAAAATAAATAAAAAATAAAAAATAAAAACAAATAGAAACCAAAATCCTAAAAGCTGAGAATACATGCCCAACCAAAGTATAGTTTCATCCATTAAATTTCAAACTTAAATAAGTTGCTTGCATTTCTCACGTACAATATCACTGGTCAGGAACACTCAGACTTTCTATGATAAAATGGGCCACTTAATCTTTGTGAGAGATGACTAGAATCTTTGGAGTATGGAAGTCCAACATAGTTTCTAGTTAACTTGCAACATTAAATCATAGCTTCATAATGATAAAACTAACAAGATTAAGTACTTCAGATGGAAAACCATGTAGACTTATGGTTGTCAATGAGTAGTTTCTAGTTAACTTGCAACACTAAATCATAGCTTCATAAGGATAAAACTAACAAGATTAAGTACTTCAAATGGAAAAGCATGTAGAATTATGGTTGTCAAATCATTGCAGAGGCACCTTGAATAATATAATCATTTAGAAGGGTCCCTTTTAAACACACCCAACATTAAAAATATATATTTGGGATTAAGAAAACATAAACAATGCATTGTTGTGAGGAATTTATGTGATAACTTTACTGTCTCTTCTAGCTAGTAAGTCTCATCCACTATCAAGGAATTTATATCCTCACTATTTTGGTTAGAAGTTGGAATATTATAGAAAGGTGTACATCTCGATGAAGATAAGCGATGTTGTAGGGAAACCGAGGTGTTGTTGTACATAAAAACTTGAGGTAGGCTTCTTAGGAAATCTTAGAAAGGAGGGAAATGCCAGGAATTGTTTTGTGAGATGGAAGAGAATTGCTAAGACTAAGGAAACTATAGGGTGGGGATTAAAAATGTATACCACTTTGGTAAAGATGTGTCTAAAATAATCTAGTGACTCATCAACTAGGAAGGGATTTGACACATTGTATTTTTTTAATGTTTTTTTACAAAAATACATTTACTCATTGAATTTTTAAGAGTGGATTCAGTCTATAGCTAAATCATATATCAATGCTTATGTAATTTGGCCAAAATCCTTAGTATTTTCTTTACCCCTCATTAGAGTGTGTTTGAGGATAGTTTTGGAAATTGAGGATGTCAGTTGTGAAAAGAGTCCAAGAGTGCAGTCTGTGTGTGGAGGAGAAGCTCGTGAACTTTAAAGGATGTTTGATCTGCAAAAGGAAGTAAGTCTAGAGAAAAGATAAGATAATTTATTAATGTCCAACAAATGACCACAAATGTTTGATTGTCTAATGCAAGAGTTATGGGCACGAGGTCAGTTGATTTAGTAGCTGCAAAAAGTCATTCTTCAAGGATTAGATTGGAAATTTCTCCTAATATGGGGAGGGTTGGGCACATGAACAATCCATCATCCACTATGAGTTTACGATATCCATTTAGTTCTCCATCTCCTGTATGGAATATGCCAACTCCCATTCACGAGGGAGTTCAATTAACCAGTGTTGCAAGGAACCTTTACCTGGATTCTCCCCAAATAACTCCATCAAGGCATATTTCTCTAACCCCACAGCTTGGAAATTATGCAATGGGAAAAATAGCTTATTGGACTTCTTGTAGTCCATCTTTACCCTAGGTAACTCCTCGAGCAAAATCGAAGTCTGAATTGTCATTTTCTCCCTTTGTTGTGTCCAAACCTATTCATGAAACCCTTAATGATAGGAGTTCATTACCACTTTTTGTGCCTCATAAAATGACTACAATTTCGGTTCCTTCTGCTTCTTCTACTATGATTGGAACTACTATTCCTTTTGTTGTTACTAATTATAAGATGGAATCCCAAAAAGGTGGCATGGGAATTGATAGACAGTTGAGTGTTGAGCAGAGACCTCGAAAGAGGAGGAAGAGCCATGTATTAGAGGAGATTGATGAAACTAGTAGGTTGACTCCTGCAAGGTTGAAAATGCCTGCCTCCAGTGGTTCTATACATTTGCCTACGTCTCAAGTGGTATTATCTCAGGGTTCATTAGTTGTTTCCCAGAATAGTCATGACGGTGGAAAATCAAATTCTTCCCTAACCCCAAGTTTAAGTATGCCATCTGTACCTTCTCCTTCTTATTATCAGACAATACCAAGAGCAGAGGGAGGGAAAAAAGTCATTTTTTCTAAGCAAACAGCAAGCTATATAGAGCAATCTAGATTATATTCTGAAGAGGCTACTTCTTTAGTAGCAACCGCAGTCAAGCACAGTCAGTTCATTTGGAGCCAATTAGTTGTTCAAGAAGAATCCGTAGGGAGCTCTCTCAAAATTGATCAAACTTTGTGGAGGCCATTTTAAAAAGGCTCAGGGAAATTCAAATAAATACTTAATTTGGAAATAATTTTCCAGGATCCAATGACAATAATTATACCAAACAAGAAAGCATAATAGTCATTTAGAAGAGAAATTGCCGATCATTAGTTAGAAAGCATCAAAAGAAGCAGAAGCAATTATTTTTTTCAAGGAAACCATAGTCCAGGGTAGGTGGTACAATGAATAATGGAACTTTGGCCCCATCCATATCCTTAACTGGCAAGGAAAGTAAAATACTATGGTACACTAGTTACAAATACATGCTAATCTTCAGCTATGGGTATGTATGTTTTTCTAAATTGTATGAACATGAAGAATATATGTATTTTTTTTCAAACTAAAAAATGGATGAAATTGGTGATTGCTACTCACAAACAGTTTATTGAAAGGTTTGATTTAGGTGTATTGAAGAGCAAATACTAGCCTACCAAAATATTTTTCCAACTGTTGACATTAAAAACATACAAAATAATGATCTTTGCTAACCTAGAATTTGGTGAAAAAAACTCCTTAAACCTAGAATTTTGAAATACATGACTCCTTATGCTAACATGACAATACCCAGAAATCATACACAATTATGGGGGAAAAACCATCATTACCATTTAATTCAGAGAAAAAAAACTATATAAAAATCCATTTTAATTGAACTAGTCTGCAAACACTTTAATCATTCAAAAAAATATCTAAATTCACTGCAGAATCTTATAGAAGCATTGTTTAAACTTACATATCATAATTATGGGCAATATTTTCAATAAAGTCTGCTTGGCGTGGATATAATGAACCAATAATTCTTTCGACCACAACATATGTTCCCACATTGAAGTAAGGCATGTATGATGCAATGTTGCACAACCCTCTCCAGCCATTTGATGGTTGTCCATTATGTTCACCACTTACATCAGCTAGAGCAGATGGACCTGCTCTACATAAAGTTCCATGCATCATTTACCAATTTGCAAGATGTAATTTCCTAATAATGCATCCCATAGAATTGCGAAAAAACATAATTATTCACCTATAATGAACTCAACAAATAACAGTTCATCATGTCAGAGTTGAATGCTAGCAGTAAACTATTTCAGTGCAAAACCATTACAATACAGTCCATGGAAAATCAGAGATTCCCGAGGAGATCATGTTAATTTTCACTCCATGTATGTGACACAATGTCCCTAAGGTAAAAATGGAAAAAAGACTAAGATTATTCAAGCTCTAGATGTAACCATAAGAATAGTAAGCATAGGTCATATTACACCTCAAAGTGCATTCACATGCATTTGGAGGCATTATTTCCAGCAATGCAAATTTGTGTGAGCTTGCTGGCCTACCTCAACAGCTAAGGCAGCACATTAGGGACTGTTTTGACATTTTATTGTGCATACTTTACAGACAGATTTTGAGCAACATTTGGAAAAATCAGATCCTGCAGAGCCTGCTATATAGGGATATGAATGAAGGAATTTTGTAGACATGTTGTCCCTATTACAGAAGTCATATTAAGACCATCCTGTGCAGAGAAGCAATGAAGCTTTTTTAGGTGAGCTAATGTGAGGATTTGGCTACATCCTAGATATTTGCAAATCAAGAATGGTGAGAGCTCATCCTCTTGGGATAAGAGGGATAATGGATTTTGTGTAGGGTGCATGTCAACATCTACAGTCCCAAAGTTGAATTTGAAAAACTTCCCTATTGTATTCAAGATGAGGCTGCAATACAAGAGTTTTTTCAGGAGGCTTGCAGTGAAATTTTCCTAGGGTATTGTCCGCTTCAGCTCCATTTTATAACTATCTTTCAATCTCCATCAACCAGATCCAACCACAAACTATGTAGGTGTGCTAATGAAACTAATTAGTCCAAATAAAAGCATGAAATTGCGTCATTGAATAAAATGGGGCACATTGACTATTATTTCATCACCTATATTGATCTGGTTTGGATGGCCATTTGTGCTCCTCTCATATGGAAAGAGGTAAAAAGTGGTGGAAAAATTAATCCCCCTAGTCAAGAATAGCACCTTTCTGCACACCAATTCAACTGCCATATCCAACATAAGTTAGAGGATCATTTGTGTGCTTCTGCTTCTCCTCTAATGGTAGATCAAAGAAATCTCTCGATACCTCACGTTCGGCCATGAGAAGCTCTGGAGAAACTCCATGGTTTATCAGTTGGAAGCATCCCCGGTCTCTATGAGCATCTGATTTTTCCTCCACAGTCTTTCTTCGTCGTTCGTCATAGAGACCGAATATATCTATGATGGGTATCTCCTCTTCCACAAGCTTCAGTTTTGAGGGTTTCTCATCATCAGGTCTCATGTATCTCGAAGGCACACAATTGATGCCGCTCTCTGCAAGACACTAGACACTCTGGATGGGTTCAGGCCATTCCATTGGAAAACAAACTAAAAAAGCTATCCACTGCTAAATTAAGAAAATTGCTAGCGGATTTCTTGTACAGCTTTCACTTCCTATCCATCGAAGCATATATAATGTATATATACCTTAACCTTCATGGAAAAAAAATTAGAACATTTATCCAAACAAACACAAACAATGTGTAAAGAGTTGAAGCTATTGGGGAAGCAATCCACTCAAGAAAACAAATTTATATTTATATTTTTTTTAAGACAAAGAGTTAAGCGAAGTATTGGAGAAGAAATCAAAAAAATAAGCTCCTTGCAATAATCTCTCAAACAATACCACAATCTTTTGGAATTCTTGAAGGTTTGCAGATGATTGTTCTATATAATAATTCCCTTGAAGGACTTCTTCCTAGAGACCTGATTCATTTAAAAAATTGACTAATGTCAATTTCTAAAACAACAAATTAAATGGAAGCATAATTCCTCTTTGTGGTTCAAGTTTTCTCAAAACATTGGACTTGACAAATAATAGTTTTTTCACGGGAAATCCCATCCCAATTGGTTGATTCCAGAGGTTTAAGCTGTCTCCGACTAGGTAGGAATGGCTTGAACAACAGAATTCCTAAATACATTGGCGAGATGTTGGAGCTCAATCTATTGGACTTATCTTGGAATAAACTCACTAGTGGCTTACCTGCAGAGCTTGCTAAGTGCATGCATCTGAGTCATCTGGATCTAAATAATAATCATTTCTCTGGACCTATCCCTAGATGGTTTGGTGATTTCTGCGGGCTTGTAGAGCTAAAACTCTCCTTCAATGAATTTAATGGAACAATTACATCCCAGCTTGGGAATTGTACCAGTTTACTCACTCTTTCTCTTGACAATAATAAGCTTTGGGGTAGTTTACCAAGGCATCTGGGGAACCTTGTTTCCTTGAATGTTCTTTATTTGTAGAAGAATAAATTTTCTGGACTAATCCCTTCTTCTATCAAAAACTATAAAAAACTTTATGACTTGAGGCTCTCATACAATTCTTTGACAAGCTCAATTCCAGTGGAGATTGGAAAGATTGGTAATCTATAAGTCATGCTATACTTGAGTGGTAATTTTTTGTCTAGAAGTATTCCTTTTTCACTTCGGGATTTAAGGATGCTCGAATTTCTCAATCTCTCCAATAATCAACTTAGTGGTCAAGTTCCTGATGAGATTGGGGATCTTAGAAGCTTGGCTAAGTTGAACTTATCCAATAATTTTCTCCAAGGATAGTTGTCACTGAGTGCTTCCAAATGGCATTGGATCTCTTTTGTGGGAAATCCTGGACTCTCCAGAAATCCGTTGGCTCCCTACTCACAGGTTTCATTCGAATCTTCAAGATCTAGAAGGAATCAACTAACAAAGAGAGTAGTAGTTGGCATCTCTATTGCAATTGTATTAAGTTTAATCCTTTTAGGTGGAATTAAGTTCTTGGTTTTATTGAAAATTTATGCTATTTAGGCCAAAGCAATTTATTCCTCTAGCTCAGTTTACCACGGGAATGACTTTGAATTGAACAACGAAGAATGTAAATAGACATTTGAAAGTGTGGTTCAAGAAACATACATAACTCTAGATGATTCTAACATAGGGTCTTCTGAGAACCATAATTTACCCTAAAGAATACGTATATTCCAAAAGATCCACACGGAAGAAATAAGTTTGCAAAGTGAGAATCATGCTGATGGAATATGTCCTTGAAGGAAAGGACATTTTTGTGTCAGGCTTCATAACTTTTTTGGATTGCAATCAATTTTAATTGAGATAAATATCTACAAGGTATTAAGTCTTGCACATGATCTAGGAACTAGGAATCAAAATCATCAAAGAATTATTAACAAATACTCATGAATTGGAAATAATTGGAATTCCAAATAGGTTTCCTCTCTGTATATTATATAGACAATAAAAGGTTACAATTTCCATGCATAGCAATGGCTTAACTCCATGAAGAATTTGAATACCTAAGGGACAATTCGAATTCAATGAGTGAGTCTAGCTTAACTGACTCTTTGCCATGCAATCTCACTCAATCAACCACTTGACCAAAAACCATAATTGACTCACCAACCCTAACTGAAGTTCGAGTGTAATAAATGACTGAATCTCAACTGAAGGAGATCAAACACATGTCATAGCAATCCAATAATCAAGTGCTAGTACTGCATGACTCCAAAGAACCTTGATGAGGTTAACTGAAGCTGACCTGACCATCAGAAGTTGGTGGAGGCGCCTTGTTAACTCTAGTTCATTAAATAATAATAAATAATTATTAAATAATCATTTAAATAATATATTTAATGAATGGAGGTTCCTTAACTGACTGTAACTGATTGGTTGAACTGAAAGTAACCACCAGTTAGCAATTAGGTGCATTAATGTCACACAGATTACCCCTGGAGTGCTCCAGTTAGCCTCCTTGACTGTAGGTAGGCATGGGAGTGACTGGGATGATGGTAATTAATTCTCCACTGATTTCAATTAAACTTAGGATAGTGGTTTAACTAGGCCAATTTGATCGAAGGAGTGAGTATGATAGTAAATGTATCCAACACCCCCCCTTAAGCTATACTCAGGAAGAGTCAGAAAACATAGATGCATAAAATGCTAGGGCCCTGGCAACAAAGGCCATAGGTCACCCTGTACAATAAAGCAACTGAAACAATGCTCAAAACAAACTAAGTGAGGGAAAGAGGGAAAACCCAGTGGGAAAAACCCCCCCTCAAGCTGAACACTGAAAGTAGTCTGGATCACCCTGATGAACTCACCCCCAACAGTGAACGGAGGTAAGTGAACTTATTTTCTGAAAATATCTTGGTGAAGATGTCTAGAGGAATCTTCCACTTTGGAAGAAGAACAATGCACTCAACTGAATCAGAAATACAAACAGCTGCACGGTGAAAACTGGACCCATGTAGAGCAACTGAAATCATCTGAAGAGAGAGCAAAGGTTCTTGAGGATTCGAACCATGTGTGGAACACTCAAGAAACTGATATGTTGCAGCCTTGAACAGAAAACCATGAGTGGTAAAATCAGCCCCAAATCTTAGGAGCAAGTGTCCATGCGGATGCAGAATGTCTTCCTCTTTACTAGTTCTGTGAGGAGATGAGCTTGTGACCAAAGGTAGAGAATCCCTGGGACTCTGGAGAGTGAATGCTTGAGATCCATAATCTGATATAGATTTAGAAATATCTAATGAATCACAAAATAAAATATCAGCAACCTCATAAGAGGAAACTAACACCAAATCCCCAGCAGCAAAATTGAAGAAGAACTGTGGTACTTGATTTTTCACACTGGAATTGGTGAGACCAGCTACAAGCATGACTGAAAGCTCTTGGATTTTAAAATATGAATAAAATAATATCATATAAGAATGTAAATCAGATCTAAATAAGTTCATAACAGATCCAAAACTATTAAATGAAATCAAATCCCCAGCAGTAGTTTCGAAGGAGACTTGCGGTACTTGTTTCTTCACACCGTTGATGAGAACAGCTACAAGCAGTACTGAAGGTTTATGAACCTGAGATTTTGAACCAAGCAATATTAGATCAGATCCAAATAATATCATATCAGACCCAATAAGGTTCATATCAGATCCAAAATTATGGTCAACCAAGACGGTGGATGCACAGTGTTCTTCTTCTTCAAAATTCTGAATTTTGGTGCATGCAATCCTGCAGGATTTTGCTGGAAAATTTAGATCATGGGGAGCAAATGTGTCACTCTTATAATATGATATTTCTTCCAAAATATCCAATTTTTTACATATTTTCACACCATCAACAACATTAGCAAAAGAAAAAACAAATTTCTCTTCACTTTCGGAAGCAATTACTGGTAAATTTTGCACAGAATTCAAAGGAAAATCACCGGTGAATGTTTGCATGGAAGTGCAGTAGTGTTTTTCTTCAATATCAGAGATTAGAATGTCTTCTTCTGTTTCAGAAATATGAGAAGATGAGATATCAGAGATCTCATGAACTTCCGGAGCATCAGGAGAAGGAGTCATGTACAACATTAGGAGTCATTCTCCAAGACTTGTGTGGTATTAAGTTAGGACATTGTGTTGTATCAAGTCCTATATATGTCCTCATGTATTGAAGAGGGATGCATGTATTGTGATCTTGTGTTGTATCAAAATTGGAATCTTGTGTTGTATCAATATTGGAGTCTTGTGTTGTATCAATACTGGTCTTGTGTTGTATCAACATTGTGGACATGTGTTGTATCAAGTCTAGACTTGTGTTGTATGAAGTCAATGATTCTCATAGATGGTTCCCTATGAGAATGGATCTCCAATTATGGATATGGACTTGTGTTGTATCAAATCATGTGTTTATACTATGTGATATATTCTTAGTCATGGTCACCGAATGCAATAAGTCTTCTTTAGGGCTTAGATGCCCCTAGAGTGAGTTACTTTAGCATATGACTATATGGCCCGAGATAATATATATGATCATTGGTATGTATGTAATAATTCTTCTAAGTATGATATGATAATATGGATTAATAATACACATATGGATCATGTATTAATTAATTAATGATAATGAGATAAAGAATAGAGAAAGATAATTCGAATTGCCCATGAAAACATTTGAGTGAACTCAAGTTATAAAGCTTCAGTAAAATATGAATGCCCCAATCAATGCTTCAATAAAAGCATCAGTTGAACAATTAATGAATGTAATTAGTTAGGTAAAGAAGAACTTAATGTTCATTAATCAACATGCATTAGAGGAAATTTCAACTCAAAATGGGCCTTTTAACTTTTATTCAAATTCCATGTCATCATGTGTTAGCCAATGAAATTGCTTTAAATTTGAAATACCGTATAGGTCTTAAACACTTTTTTAATATAAATTTGGGGATAGGTATCATAAAAAACACTACTTTTTTTGTTTGTATTTTTGACATATCTCCCTGTGTTTTTACTCAAATTTTGATCGAGAGAGCTCGTTGGATGCGGAATTAAATTCCCCATCCAACAAGTACCCACTTGGGATACTTTTGACAAACCCCGCTACCCCAAAAACAAGAAATACCTGAAAAAATGGAATGATGACATCATCACTCTATTTTTTTCAAGTATTTCTTGTTTTTGGGGTAGAGATGTCCATCAAATGTATGCCAAGTGGGTACTCGTTGGATGGGGAATTTAATTCCGCATCCAACGAGCTCTCCCGATCGAAATTTGAGTAAAAACACGAGGAGATATGTCAAAAATACAAACAAAAAGTAGTTTTTTTCTTTTCTTCCTCCAAAATTAATAAATATTGTTTTATTATTTTAACTATTATTTTATTAATTCATTTTAGGAGGCCCATTTTGATTTGAAATTTACTCTAATGCATAAGTTAGCTAGAGAGATACATGTAAAAGTTAATAATAGAAATTGTGAATGGATGGCACTAAGAGTGAAACATTGATGACACTTAAGTTAGCATGTTAACTAAGTGATCAACATCCAATTAAATATTGAGTTCAATTCACATTTAGTTTAAGTCAATAAACATTCAGTTCAAGTAAAGTTAACATTCAGTTTAAGCCAGTTAAACATTTAGTTCAAGTAACGTTAACATTTAGTTCAAGTCAGTTAACATTCAGTTCAAGTAAGTCAACAATCAATACAAGTCAGCTAACATTTAGTTCAAGTAAGTTAACATTAAGTTCAAGTTAGTTAACATTTAGTTCAAGTTCGTTCACTTTCAATTCAAGACAATGAACATTTAGTTAAAGATAACTAAGGAAATGAAGGGTGCTAATGTTTGCATGGAGGGAGTTCTAGTTATCTCCTCCTTGTCAATGCACTATGTGGTGCTCTCAGTGTGTTTACTGGGCCTTCTATGTGCTACCTTCTGCATGCTATGTTTTTTGGCTTATTATTCATATATGACAAGTTCAATACAATTACATACAATTTTTGTGTAGGGTTACATTGGTTCTCTCTTCTCTACTACTGAGGTGATATCTCTTATTGGGAAATCTGCTTATGTGTTGTAAACCATTCTCTACAAATCTATCTATCATACTCAAAAAATTGTTTGGTTTTTCATACTGCGTGTTTGGAGGGTTTTCTTATGGTATATCTTGTCTCTCATGGTTGATTGATTTATATGGCTGATTTATGGAGCTGATTTATGTGGCTAATATATTTATGAGATTTATATGTGGCTGATATATTTATGAGATTCATATATGGCTGATATATTCATGTGTGGCTTATTTGTGAGATTCATATGTGCAAAAATTGATCGATAAAAGTTTTAAAGTACAAGCTTCTATGATTTTTCTCAAACATCAACATTTCCATCTATTAATAATGTGTTTAAGTTTTTTTCTAGGATTAAAGTCTCCTAGTAAGAGGATAGTGCCTTCATTTTTTAGGCTATAAATATCATATTCTAATACATTGTAAGGATAACTTTTATCTAGATTACACTTCTTGTAAAATGTACAATTAATTGGTTTAAAATAACATATTTTTATAGAAATATTATTAGCATTTATATATTAAATCTCCATCAACGGGTATTGATTGAGATGATCTTTGTTGTGACTAATATGAGGAAAAATTCTTCTTCTTTATGTAATAAGATATGCCTCTAATTCCTCTACAACTAGAGGATCTCTTATTCCATACAACCACAAGAGAAATTCTTCTATGATAGAGACCTTAGATTCTTCATACTCCCAAGTTTCAACAAGAAATATTGGCTTATTCATATTGTAATTTATAATATGCTTGATAAAATATCTTAAGAGAATTATAAACATAAAACTCTAAGGTTGTAAGTAAATGGAATACTATTTTGGAGATTATTTATTAAATGGTTCATTAATTCTTTTTGTTTCTATATTGTTTAGTGGAAAACATATGTGGCTCAAGCGAGGTTGGAAAGAAGATGACAGGTCTTGGCTAAATCATTATGCATAATAATGATAAGACTAAAATATTGTGCAAAGGGGTTAGATCCATTGGTGAAGAGCGAGGAGTTTTTCACTAGTGGACAAGGTTCAATTCCTATGAGGTATCAACCTAGAGTCATGGGGGCACCTTGAAGTAGTGGTCAAACATGTGTTTCCAACCAGAGATATTGTATTAAATGATATCGTGACCTATGGAAGCATAAGTGGATCAAATCCCTATTAGAATTTCATCATTAAGATAGCATTATATTAGGATCTTTACTGAGAGAATAACAAGCACAGCAATCAAACACAAGAGACAATGAACATAGTGTTTATCCTCGGGGAAACCATAAATTGTGAAAACCCCGCAACTTCCTCAAAGATAGAATCAGCACCAAAAGTAGAACCCAAAACAGTAAATGATCTCCTGACAACAGTAACCTTCTTCTTGTCTAGCCCTAGTGTCTTCTCCTTCCTCAACTATGTGCTACACTTGAGTGTGTTTGAGTTGTGTGATAAATAAACAATCCAGCTCTATATTTATACTAATACCAACATGACAAAAACCCTACTAGGTCCGACCTCACTATGAGAGTCTAATAACCCTAGTGGCCAGGAACTGCGGGGACTTTAACCCTTAGACAATATGAGGGTTACCCACAATAACTTGACATGACTTGTTTACATGATAGACCTTCCCGATGGGAACATCGGGGCATGACATAACTCAAGTACATCCTAGAATAAACATCGGGTTACAATATATAAGAAATACAATTGAAATACATTCCGAAGTTACATATACATCAACACTCCCTCTTAACTAGGAAGGTATTCTTTCGACACAATTTTCAGCACAAGTCTTCTTCTCTGTATCTTCTGGATCATCCTCGAGTCCTCGTCATCTTCAAGTCATCTTCATCTTCAAGTCATATTCATCATTGGATCTAGATCATCACTCGATATGGATCATCACTCAACATCATCACTAGATCTGGATCATCACTGGGCATCATCACTAGATCTGGATCATTACTCGATCTGGATCATCACTGCTGGATCATCATCACTAGATATAGATCATCACTTGATCTGGATCATCACTGGGTCATCATCACAGGTGCTATCTCTTTATTCTTCTCATCATAGGAACCTCTATAGAGCCATTCCTTTTTCATACTGGATGTATCATCATAGAGCTAGTCCTTTTTCATACTAGATGTGGCATCACAAAGCTGGTCCTTTTTCATACTAGATGAGGCATCACAGAGATGGTCCTTTTTCATACCAGATGTGGTAGCTACTCAGAGCTAGTCCTTTTTCATACTATATGAGTCTTCAGAGAGCTAGTCCTTTTTCATACTACACGAGGCATCATAGAGCTGGTCCTTTTTCATACCAGATGAGGCATCATAGAGCTGGTCCTTTTTCATACCAGATGTGTAAGCTACTCAGAGCTAGTCCTTTTTCATACTAGATGAGTCTTCATAGAGCTAGTCCGTTTTCATACTAGATGAGGCATCACAGAGCTGGTCCTTTTTCATACCAGATGAGGCATCACAGTGCTGGTCCTTTTTCATACCAGATGTGGAAGCTACTCAGATCTAGTTCCTTTTCATACTAGATGAGTTTTCACAGACCCGGCCCTTTTTCATGCTAGATGTGCCATCTACACAGAGCTAGTCCTTTTTCATAATAGATGTGTCTTCACAGAGCCAGCCCTTTTTCATGCTGGATGTGGCATTCACACATATACCTGACAATGGAAGGAACCAATCCTCTCACCATGTCACAGCTCTTACATCTTACCATGGAAGGAACCAATCCTCTCACCATGTAGGAAGCGCACAACACTTATATCTGACCATGGAAGGAACCAATCCTCTCACCATGTCAGAAAGGCTCAGCACGGACACATCACTTCCTCTTGGGAGGAATCTCGATCTAGAGAACACCAAGCTTCTCCCTGAAGTACTCAAACTTCACCCTAGCTAATGGCTTAGTCAACACATCATCTATCTGTTCATCCATCGCAACATACTAGAGCTTCACTGCTCCTCTCTGCACCATATCCCTAATATAGTGATACTTGATCTTGATATGCTTCGACTTGTCATGGAATACGGGATTCTCTAACAATTTTACACAACTATGGTTGTCACAGTATATACAAGTAGCATCTAACTAGAGATCAAATAAATCATACAGTAGCTTTCTCAGCCATACTGCCTCACAACTAGCTGAACAAGCTGCAACATACTCTGCTTCAACTGTACTCAGTGCCACACAAGATTGCTTCCTGCTAAACCACGAGATCACACCTGATCCCATACTGAAGCAACACCCTGAAGTGCTCTTCCTATCGATGGCACTGCCTGCCCAATCTGAATCAACATGGCCCTCTAGGTTAATCTTCTAATCAGCCTTATACTTGAGCCCATAATCAACCGTACCCTTCAGGTACCTCAGAATATGCTTTGCAGCAGTCAAGAGAACATGTCTCAGATTTGTCAAGTATTGGCTCAAGGTGTTCACAGCAAAGTAGATATCTAGTCTCATGTTCGTCAGGTACATCAAGGACCCAATCATCTGATGATACATCGTAGCATCAACTGTCTCTGATGAAGCATCACTCAATAACTTCAAGTTTGATGCCGTAGGTGTGGTTAATTTCTTGCAGTCCATCATCCCAAATCTCTTCAGGATCTCTACCGCATACTTCCCTTGTCCAAGGAAGATTTCATCTGTAGTCTGCCACACCTCCATACCTAGGAAATAATGCATCATTCCCAAGTCCTTCATCTCGAATTCAGTAGCAAGCTTTCTCTTCATATTTTCAATTAACCCATCCATACCTGTCACAAATAGATCATCTACATATAGTAGAAGCATCACTGGGTTTCCATATTCCACCTTGTAGTAAAGGTTGGAATCTGCTTTACTCTAGGTAAAGCCCAAACTGGATAGAAAGCTATCAATTCTGCCATACCATGTCCTGGGTGCCTGTTTCAAACCGTACAGGGATTTCTTCAATCTACACACATGAGACTCCCTGTCATGTGTCTCAAAATTGAGTGGCTGCTCCACATACACTTCCTCTTCTACTACACCATTGTTGGAGGAGCAAGTCGGTATGTTGACTTGAACGACAGTCGACTTAGTCGATCAATCGACTAAGTCAATCAGCCGACTAAAATAGAGATTAGGTCGGCCACCTAAGGTCGTGTCAGTTCACCGAACCAACAGGTAGTTATTTTGTAACTATTTTGTAATCATATATATTAGGCTGTTGAGCTAGATGAGAACTCAATTCAGTTCTCTGTATTGTATGGATCCATTAATGTTAATCTGTTAATTCTTCTAGTTGTGTTTGTCTCTTGTCTCTGTTATGTATGTATGTTTTCGTATGTATTATTGGTAACCTTATGTGATATGTGATATTACAACATTTGTTCCATTGTCGTCAGTACATGTCTGAGATGTTTGCAAACAAATGATATTAGAAAAGGAGATTAAGGACTGGTGGGAACCTAAAGTTGCAAATTATTTGCAGAATTACGCACGAAGAAATAGATTAATGACCGTACAAGCAAAAGCAAGATTCTTTACAGAAACACATGAGGAGTTTGTAGAATCAGTGCCCCAAATTCTGAAGAAACTCCTAGAGGAAAAATACAAAAGGGACTAAATATCAACAATTGATAGAAAAACTGATCCGAGGGGAAAGAACAAACTTGTCGGAGTGGTTCAAAAAAATCACCGATGACTTTTGCGAGGAGCAAGCAGTAGAAGACAGAACTTTGGTGGAAACCGTCAAGGAGAAATTTTACATAGACCTCACTGAGCAATTTCTGTGCTCCCTATCGACCTTGCTGTTTAAGTTCCTGATCGAGAAGGGAGTGGGTCATATTATCAAACTTTGTCCATCACTTCACGGACTTCCATTAAACCCTAACTAGGCTGAAAAACAAAAGAGGTGGGAAAAATTCATTGCAAAAAGGGAGTGGGAATACTTCCTAAGCAAGTAGACTAAACTATCCGGGATTTCTAAAGCATCAGTTAGGCTATGGGGGGGTAGCTGGTCATATGTCAGGATAAAGTGGAGTGGATTCTAGTCTACTAGAAGCGATACCAATCACTAGTAATGAGAAGTCGACCAAAAGGGAAATCAAGAAGATAGTATCACACAAAGGTATGTCAAACATTCAGAAATAGAGAGGGAAGAGAGACAACAAAGGAGGGAAGAAAGAAGAGAAAGAGCTTTAGCACTGCACAGAGGAATGTGTACTAGGGCGACCGACCAGGAAAGAAACCCGCCAGAGTCCTTTCATGATTGACAAGAAGAAGGCGTGGAAGAAGAGGCGTCCCCTACGGAAGAAGAATTATGGATAGAGCAGCCAGAAGCTCTCCAATTGGAAGCCCCCCAAGAAGGAACAACTCTATCTCCATTGAATCAGCGTACCCGGATACAAACTATTGTCGAAGAGGACCTTTGACTAGGAGCTGGTGACTTTGGTATATGGAGCTGACTAGACAATGAGACATACACTTGAAGACACCTCATTATCCATCGACCAGAAGAAGGAAATTGGGTTACCTTTCAAGTGGTACCCTCCAACTAAAGTATCCACTTACTTTTATCGACACATGAAGGAGCACCCCCCCTACCAAATATATCTTGGGAGGACACAGAACATTCAGAACTACGGACAGATAACTTCAGTTCGACATCGACAAAGGAATTCGAAATCAACCGACTGTTGGTCGAAGACGAAACGAAAAAAACAACCAATGGAGATGAAAGTTCTGTCGATGATAGTCCTACAAAGAGGAATAAGTAAATCACCCCACCACCCCCACCCCCACCTCCACCACCGCCACCTCTATTTTTGTTAGAAGCAGTCCCAGCAGGGTTAGAGGAAATAGCCTAGTTCTTAGAAGATCAACAAGCACCAAAAGGAATGAGTATAAAGAAGAAACAAATCCTAGCTATGAAAGCTCCACCATACAGTCCTATAAATGGATTTCTTTACAAGATGGGATTAGATGACATCCTCAGAAGGTGTGTACTGGAACATGAAAGAGACATCATTATGCATGAAGCACATTATGGACCTATAGGAGGACATTTCCAAGTAGACACAACTGCTAAGAAAATCCAACAGTCAGGGTTATGGTGGCCGACACTTCACAGATATTGCAAAAAATTTGTAAGTCAATGTGACAGGTGTCAACGACTAGGTCAACACCTGCCTAGAATAGAAATGCATTTGATATCAGTAAACCCAAGTTTGACATTTGAAATTTGGGCCATAGACTTCATAGGACCATTTCCTATACCAGCAAAAAGGACAGTCGTGAGGTATATAATAACTGCAGTCAAATATGTAACCAAATGAGCAGAGGCGGAACCAATTGACACATGCTCCAGTGAGATAGCTGCCAAATTCATCTATGAAAATATCATTACCAAATTTGGATGTCCACTAACCTTCATCAGTGATTAAGGAACACATTTTATCAATAAAACTATCAAAAACCTAACCGACCAATTCCAAATCGACCATCATCGGAGTATAGCATACCATCATCAGTTGAATGGAGCAATTGAAGAATTTAATAAAACATTAACAAGAGGACGAACCAAAATATGTAATGCTGATAAGGACGACTAGGACGAGAAAATACCTATAGTATTATGGGCATACAGAACATTATATAAACACTCGACCGACCAAACCCCCTTTCGACTAGTCTATGGACAAGAAGTAGTAGTTCCATTAAAATTCCGACAATAGACACCTATTATTGCAAAGATCCTACATGTCGATGTCAAACAAGGAAGAAAGGACTGACTAATACAACTAAGTAAACTAGAAGAACACCAACTACTCGTGATGCACCATCAAGAAATCCAGAAACAACAACAAAAAGCATGGCACGACAGAAACATCAAGAACAAAAACTTGTCGGTAGGAGACCTTGCTTTACTATACAATAGTCGAGTAAAAGGAAAACCTAAAAAGTTGCATACAGAATGGATGGGATCCTACGTTGTCGAAGAGATACATACCAACGGATCAGTCCGACTAAGGACATTACAAGGCATAGTATTTCAGAAACTCGTTAATGGAGCCCAACTAAAACACTACAGAAGCTAAAAATAAACATATTGGAAAAAAAAAGAGAAATACCACAACGACCATAACGATTAAAAGAAAAGCTATAAAAATCTAAAAAATCCAAAAAGCAAAATAATGTCGTACATGCAGAAAACTATGACAGGAAATCACCACTTCAACAACCGACATCGTTCCCATTGACATAACACCATCGACCATTTTCATAACCGACATCGACCGATGGCCTCCATAGTCCCATCGTGCATTCATGACCTCGAGCGCCGAAAGAAATTCGCCATTAACACACACTCAAGTGTTCCAGCTGGAACATCACATTCGCCATTAATACACTCATCGGCGAAAACATCCAAAGCATCCCCTATAAATACTGGACCGTCGAAGGATCATTCACCACAATTCATACAGAGAGAGCATTAGAGCATCCAGATGACTGACAGTTGAGAATACCTTAGTGAAATTGACCACCAAACTGACAAGATGGCACCCAAACAGACTAGAGCCTTAGCCAAAGCCAAGGAATTACAGACTGCAAAAACACCTTTAGTTTGAAGGTTAAAGAACATCAAGAATGCTAAGGTGCAGGAAGGCTCATGGCAAAAACTATGGACCGAGATGCAAGAATGGGCTTATGTCGACAAGAATCCTACTCAAGCTGCAGAAAAAATAAAATACAGTACCATCTTCAACTATTTCAATGCATCGCTCATGGCCAGTTTCGGTGGCACAAAAGAAACAACAGTCAAGTTTATAATAAGTCGGTACCACAACGACCAATTTTACTTCGACCAATCGGTCGACATCTCTAGGGAAGTCATCTCTAAGCTAACAGGACTTTGAAACAGAGGAGACCTAGTACCAATCGGTATTAAAGAGGGACTGGTCGAAGAACTAACCGGTTCAGCTTTGGGCAAAAAATCGAAGGGGTTGATGTTTAGTCAAATCATAGCCCAAACGCCACAGATTGTGGCCAAAATAATAGCCATCACACTCACCCTAGAAATTCAAGGAAGTGACCTCAAATTAAACATGTTAGAAGCTGTCGACACCATTGTGACAAATGAAAAGATATACAGATGGGCTGAATATGTCGTCGGCATGGTCAAGACCATCTGTGAAAGATGCCAAGAGATGGGAGGAATCATCAGGTTCCCATCCCTCATACTATGGATAGTCATGTACCATATTTTCCTCGAAGGAAACCAAATTCTTCAAGAACTGACAAGGTTCCACATGTGGAGATTCAAACCATTCTCCCAGAAAGGAAACTTGAAGGAACTTGAAGACAGAAAAGTGCTATTGGAGAAATGGCTCCAATAGCTAAAAGTCCACACGACTAGATGCAGGGTGCCTCAAAACATCCAACGAAGTCTACTGAAAAATTCCCACATCCAACTAGAGCTCGACCATACTTCGGTGTGGTACATGCAAGGTGAAAAATCAAATGCAAAATCCCTTGATTATTATCCGTCGGTCGAACAGATCTTTCGGGAACTATCTTGACAAGCTGGGACAAAAATACAAAATCCAGCGAAGGCCAAGGAAATCAACTTCTCAATCAAGGAGCCATTAACAGACCAGGAAAAAGAAGAAGATTATGAGCTAAACCTATACATCAGTACCTTTGTGTCGGAGGAGACACCGTTCGAACACACTGGCCGACTTAAAATAATCATCAAACCTCCAACAGCACAGAGGACAGAACCACGGATAGAAGAAACACAGGCAGACCATCAGGTAATCACTACGGCTGCAGAAAGTCTCATCCCGACCTAAGATCCAAGGGGAGAGACAGAACTAGAAAACCCAGAATATGCTATCACAAAAGGCATTATAAGAAAATTGTCGAAAGAGATAGCAGCTGCAAGAAAGAAGATAAGAACACAACAATGACAACAAGTAAAAGGTAAGAGCAAGCTTATCATTGCAGAATCATCAGACGGCGAGGAGGAACTAGGAGCTACGGCTATCGACACAATAGAAGATGCCGCAGCAAATAAAGTGTCAGTGGAAACCCAGTTCCAAATATTTGTCGAAGCAGGAGCACTACCAGGTCGACCAAAGAAATCCAAAATCACCCACACATCGATGCCTGAAAACATCGTAGATCTTGTGTCAACGCCTCCACCTCCATCTCTGACAAAAGTAACAGAGGAGCAAATACCAGAACCACTCTCGATAATCCCACTTGACTTGTGCAAGAGTGCTATGTTGGAGGAAGTAAAAGAAAAAGTGGAAAAGGACAGAGATCTGCAGGCATTCATTGAGAAACTTCCTGAGATATTCACATCGGTATAGAAGCTATCCACTAAAGCACCCCTGTTTGAAACTGGTGGATCTTGACAACAGAACCAAGTTTTTCAGGAACTAAACATTTTCGCAACTTTGACTTCGGTATTCAAAAGGAACCCCAACAAGGAAGCCAAAGTTGTAGGATGTCGGACCACGATTATCACTCCGACAGACCCTATGCCCCAACCACTAGCTGTTGAACCAACCAGAGGAGAGGTAGAAGAGAATATCGAGGATATAAATCGATAACTCAACCAAATCTTCCCCAATTTTGATTCACTTCCTCAGACCGCCAACCCAATCACCCCTGACCATTCACCAACTCCATCACCACAACCACCACCACCCCCCAACTCAAAACCCCTAATCCAACCATCAACACCAACTACATCCACTTCTGGAATCCCTGCATCTAATCAACCAGAGGTAGCAGCGATCCCACCTCCACAAATAGAGAAACCATCAACCACTGCTACACCGCAGACAGAAAACCCCGACCCAAATTTTACAGGTACACAGGTGCCAACAAAAGCAGAAACAAACAAGAAGAAGAAGAAGAAGGATCATCATGGATAGACATCAATGGTCCATATCAAATTGAAAGATGCCACCAACCTAAATGATGCAGAGCTAGGACAACTCCTGAAAACCCTAGCAGTCGAAGCAAACATAAGGAGTCAGCATACACGTCAAGAAATTGACAACAAGGACGAAGAATAGGTTGAGTTCCTCAACAAATGTAGAAACATTGCACAATCAGTAATGGCAGGACCAGTAGAGTTCGACACTGACAAACCGCTTGAAAGAGCTTATCAGCTATTTGAAAGCATGGTGTCGGCACTCCAAGCACAAATTCAAGAAACAAAGGAGGAGCAGAAAGAAGAAATCATCTTACTACTGAGGGCGAAGCACATCGCCTTTTCTGAAGCCTACAAAGTGTTACAAGATCACATGGAGGATTCTGTTATCACGGAGGAGATACTATGAGACTAGCCTGCTTACTACGGGAAAGTCTATCAAAAAACCAGGCAGACCCGATAGGAGAGCCAAGCTCTTGAGAAGAGGAATACCACTAATACAGCACTTAGAAGCACAATTGAAGATCAAATAGTGCTGGAGACAACTAAACTGTAGAAACACGAGCGAGAAGCTCATCAGTGGGTGCACCAAGCTATCCCTAACTTGGAAAAAGTGGACATCATTTTCCCGTAAATGAAACGACTTATAGAGACTGCAGAGGAGAAGGACCATTTTATGGGTCCCGACATGGAGAGAATAGTTGAAATTTCCATTTCAGAGAAGATGTCGATCTTATCAAGTCTGGCTACACTCACCATCAACATCCAGAAAATATTGCAAAGTTGGATGGATTTCCAACATCACCTAGCAGTGATAGCCCTAGCAATTGTCAAAGTCTATGTATAGAAAATACCGACCATCAGACTTCACAGCCCATGAAGACCAAGCACATCATAATGACTACTAAGACAGACAGGAAAATTTTTGTACCTCCCTATTCCTCCAGGACGAAGAAACGTTTTGTTCATGGGGGAGATGTTGGAGGAGCAAGTCGGTATGTTGACTTGAACTACAACTGACTTAGTCGATCAGCCGACTAAGTCGGTCGGCCGACTAAACTAGAGATTAGGTCGGCCACCTAAGGTCATGTCGGTTCACCGAACCGACAGGTAGTTATTTTGTAATTGTTTTGTAATCATATATATTAGGCTGTTGAGCCAGATTAGAACTCCGTTTAGTTCTCTGTATTGTATGGACCCATTAATGTAATCTGTTAATTCATCTACTTGTGTTTATCTCTTGTCTTTGTTATGTATGTATGTTTTCGTATGTATTATTGGTAACCTTATGTGATCTGTGAGATTACAATAACCATTCAAGAAGACAGTCTTGACATCCATTTGGTGTATCTTCCATTTCATCACTGTAGCCAAAGCAAGTACCGATCTGATGGAAGTGTATCTGGATATAGGTGCAAAGGTTTCTTCATAGTCTATTCCTTCTTTCTGAGAGAAACTCCGAGCCACAAATCTTGCCTTATACTTTTCAATGCTACCGTCTGCAGCATGCTTGATCTTGTAGATCAACTTGGATGTTACACCTGACTTCCCTTCTCATCTTGGGACAACATCCCAAACATCATTCTTCATGATTGATTGATACTCTTCGATCATCGCATCCTTCCATTCTTTCCATTCTACCCCTTCTTCATACTCGGAAGGTTCTTTATCAATAAATTCACATAGTAAAGCTACATAACTGGAACAGGATCTAGTTCTCTTTCTTTCTCTGAGATTCTCTTCTGGAACCCCATATCTTTTTGCACCTTGGATAATCTCTTCTACCCGAGTAGGTTTCCTCTTGTGAGGATTCTTCTCCTATGTTGGATCTACAGGTCTTTGTGGTTCTTCAAATTCTCGATCTTCTTCTTGAGTTTCTTCATTCATGATTGTATCATGAATTCTGGGAGCTTCTGCTTCTTCAGGTTCTTCAGCAGGTTTTTTCTGGATTTGATGTAGGTTGAATCTTCGTCAAATGTTGCATCCCTCCTGATGTCAATCTTCTTGAAACCTGAGAAGTATATTCTGTAAGCCTTCAAGCTTTCAGAGTATCCCACAAATATACCCTTCTTTATTGAAGGATCTAATTTTGTTCTCTTCTCTTTTGGAATGTGTATGTACACACGACAGCCAAATATTCTAAGATGGATGACTTCTGGTTTCTTGCCAGAGAAGAATTCTTCAGGAGTCTTGTTCTCGAGTACTCTATGTGGAGTACGCTTCTGTACATACACTGTTGTTCTAGCTGCTTCTGCCCAAAGATGCATAGGAAGATCTTGATCATGAAGCATAGCTCTTGCAGCTTCCATGATATTTGTATTCTTCCTCTCTGCAATCCCATTTTGTTGTGGATTATAAGGAGTAGACAACTCCCCCTTAATCCATGAGTCTTTACATAGTTCCTTGAACTCATTTGAAGTGAATTCTCCACCATTGTTTGATAAAAAATTCTTGATCTTTTTTTCAGTATGGTTCTTAATCAAGGCTTTGAATTCCTTGAACTTGCTGAACACTTCATCTTTATTCTTCATGAAGTAAATCCATGTCTTCCTAGAAAAATCATCAATAAAAGAGACATAGTACACATACCCACTTAGTGAGCTTGATGACATTGGTCTGCATACATCGGAGTGGATAATTTCCAAGATTCCTTTTTCTTTGCTTTCGCTACTTGGAAATGTCTTCTTTGTGTTCTTTCCTTTCGCACATCCTTTGTAGACCCCTTCATGTTTTGCTTGAATTTCTGGAAGACCTTCAATAGCTTTGCTTACAAGTGGTAGTGCTCTATAATGCACATGTGCAAGACTTCTATGCCAAAATTCATTTGGTTCTACTATGTCATGAACCAAAGCTTGATCTGGTTGGCCCGTCAACTTGGATAGACCTCCTTCTTGTTCTCCAATCACTATTGCATCGTCAAAAGTATTTCCCTTTGGCCACATAAGAACTTGGCCATATACAAAAGAAACCCTCATTCCTTTTGCATCCAATGCAGATATGGAGAGAAGGTTATTATTTAGTCCTGGAACAAATAAAATTTCTTCATCTTCAAAGACTTTCCCGACTCTAGTTTACAGGAGGATTCACCACTACCTTTTATTGGATATTGGTAGTCATCCCCAAGTTTCATCTTGTGAGGTGACTCATGTTCAGATAGCTTCACAAATGATTCTTTGAATCCTAAAATGTGCTTGTAAGCACCATTGTCTATGAGCCAATCATTGCTTCCATATGAAACAGTTCCTGTGAGAGCGAAGATCAGTACATATTCTTCCTCACTTGAAGAATCATCACTTTCTTATCTAATTCTCTTTGTGTAAGGTTCATCATCCTCTGCAGCATGGGCATGATGTCTTCTCTTGTTTCCCTTCTTCTTTAGGTTTCTTTTGTTAGGGAAGAATCTAGATATGTGACCTTTCTCATCACATGTCTAACATCTAATAGTATTCAGATCTTTTCTTGAGTGTGAGATCTTACCTTTGGAGCTGCAACAATTTTCCAAAATTCTAAAAAAATTTAGGACCCTCCTTTGCTTGAACTAGTTTGATTTTTCTTCTTGAAATGGGTCTAAGAACTTTCAGAAAGACTTTGCTTTCGATTGGATTGAGCTACCCATTGGGTTGATTTTCTTCCTCTGATGCCTGAAGTAATCCACTTTTCGATCTAGCTTTATCGCTGCCCTTAAGCACATTTGAAGCATGTTTAAATCGGAAGTTATATTGGTTTTAATCTTCCGCCGTTGTGGGTGGAGTTTTGCTTTGGTCTTCCGCCATTGCGGATCGAATTTACTTCCAACTTTCGACCCTTTGGCTTTTTCATGTCGGAAGCTTTTTTATTCCGCATCGGAAGTGCTTATGTTCTTTTCTTCCGCCCTTGCGGGTGATTTCTTGTTTGACTTCGATTTCTTTCCTCCCGTCCCGATCGGAAGCCTTTGGGTTTTGTCATGATTGTTTCTTCCACCGTTGCAGACGGAAGTACCTTATGTTCTTCCGATTGGAAAACCGTCCAACGTTCGATCTTTTAATCGCTACCCAATGTATAACTCGAGCGGAAGCTTTTATGATCTTTTCTTCCGCTGTTGCAGATGGATTTAAGCTTTCATCTCCCGATTCGAGAACCGTCTGATGTCCGACCTTATGGTTCTTTTCTTGCCATGCGTGGCTCCGCGGCTGGGTATACGTTTTGACCGTCCATTGTTGCAGAAGGGGGATTACTTCCAGCCCTGATGCTAAAATGCTCCGATGTCCGATTTATTTTCTCCTCGCACATGTGAGTGAATATATATATATATATATGGGGACGGTGTATTGTTTTCCATTGTTATTTTAATCGCCGAAGCAATGTCACCGTCGAGCTGTCGTTTTCTTGAGCCAGTGAAGGACCCCGCTCTCGGCGTACCTGCATCCAGGTGGCAATCATGGAAGCTTGACAGTCGAATCCACTCATCTCCCCGTTGATTGCGTTGCGTTTTTCCAGGTAGGCTTCTCATCATTTTCCCTTTAAACTGTTAATGGTCTTCTACGGTGGTTTTTTGTCCCCGGTCGTTTTCTTCGTCCCGCTAGGTTATACACCTATATAAGCAGGGATTTTATCTTCTTTGACCATGGGGGGGCAGTTTAACCTTCAGAGTAGCTTTTATTTTTCCACCACCGTTTGTTTTTCTACCTCGCACATCGGGGTTGAAGCGTTTCGACGCAGACGGCCGTTACGCCGTCTGCGCCAAACCACCCTGCATGGTCATGATAGGTAGGAGATAGGTCTTCCATGGACAGCTGTGGGGGTTCTGGGGATGTTTATCCCATGGCGCGTTACCCATATTTGAAATCCCTAGCTACGCGATTCTGCGCATCCTCGTCGAGCTTCATTTTGAACCCGTGGCCTGCTGGGGGGAATATGTCTTTTCTATTGGTGTAGGCGTGGTGCCATTAAGAAAGCCTCATAGTTACCACTGCTGTTTCCCGCACCTCTTAAGCCCCAGCCTGTGTTGTTTACGTCGTCCTGCGTAGTCCATTTGGGCTCGGTCGTTAGCAACCCTAGTCGGTTAGAAGGGATATGCTGTGGTTTTGATTTGTTAGCTGGGAATCACGTGGGTAGTGATTTTAATAGAAGCGCCTTTTGCAGCAGAATGATAGAAAGTACCCACAGAGAGTGGAATGTGTAGTCGGCGTAATGTAATTTTTCTCCCGCAAACTGCATGAGTCCTCGTTGTTTTAGTCCTGTTAGGATATTTATTGTTCAAATGTTTGTAAAACGCAGGAGACTCTCAAAATCACACTGCTACTCTCAACCATCTTTTTGAGTTCCATACATGAACTAAATCACTGAACACTGCACATTGCATTTTAATGGTCCTGCTGTTTAAGGCATTCTAGACTGTACATGCATGCACTTGCTTCACCACTTTCTATCACATTAAACACTGAACACTGCACATTGCATGTGGATGTAGATCTTTTGTTGTCTATAATATGGTTGTGGAATGGTTTAAGGTCATACAGCAGTGTTGCGTCATGCTAGATATAAACAAAGTCACTAAGACATTGTGCATTTGGTTGCAATAGCCCGGTTAGTCAGGCCAGTTTAGGTTGTGCAGGCTTATATCTTAGCTTCATTGACTAGTTGTTGTCATGGTACACATAGGAAGAATGAAATGCTGCACGGTGTCTTGTAAATGTCTGCAACTTAAATTGCTTAATGCCACAATGTTATACATGGCAGGAAGAACTCACAATGTCCAAGAGACAAAAGAAGAAGGCCCCAGCGGTGGAAGGAGGGCCAAAAATAGAAGTTGTAACAAAGACAGAATATATATATGAAGATACAAAGTGCATTTCAGGCATTGAACCCGAGTATCAGTGGGGAGATATCTATAGACTAATCACCCGAAGAGAGGTGCCTGATATAGGGCTGGAAGAAGAACCCATCTACGCCAACATCGAAAGATCTACACTAATGAAGGTCGCCACTAGGCCAGAGCTCTTCCCATGTTCTGAAGTCATAGGATGGATTCTGCCTCAGGTGGATGTCTCAACGATGATCCTTGAAGATGTCAACAAACAGGGCTATGCTGCATATAGCCCTGGATATGTAGCCCTAGCTTACCACCTGCCAGAAGCTGAAGTGTTTGTGTCTAACAACTGGTTAAATAACGTAAAGATGGATCTTATAGAAACCTTGAAAAGAATGATGTTGACCAGGAAGCATTTTAGAAATAGAGTAACAGGGGAATATGATACAGCTACTCTACGAGTCCCATACAGATTCATAGCTTTAATGCTCAACAGAATCTTTGGAAGAGCTCATGGCAGGATCTTCAACCTAGAATGGGTCCCAATCATCTTTCAAGTTGCCACCCAAGGGACGATTTTTAATTGGGCCAGCCTGGTCTCAAATAGTCTCTCCGCTTGTCTGGCTGCAGCCCTAGGAGGAGAGACCCGAAAAAAGTCTGAGTTTTACATGAGCTCAATACTTATAGATTGCATATTGTGCCACCAGCCCTTCCCTCAGCTTAGATACATCTGGGACAGGGAAAGAACGCCTATCTATGCTGCTTACAAACCATTGTGGGCACATGTATACCACAGCCATTACAGAGAAGTCTGTGAACAGTTCTTGATGCCACTATACACATTCATCTTTCTGAAGGAATGTGACTATGTGTCGGAAGGGGCCATGCAAGTGATAGAAGAATACGCCGACCATTACTTGACTGAAAATGGCATGTACTTCAGAATGTTTGGTGGCTCAAAAGCCCCTGCCCTACTACCTAGGTATGTAACTGATTATTATCCACAAGGAGGCAGTCAGATAGGTGTTCATAGATGGAATAGGAGGTTTTCTATTTGAACATAAGTAGACTGCGTACCCTCCTTTTCCATTCAATATGGGAAGCTGCAGATTCGCTAAAGTGAAATAGGCTGAGGAATTCGTAGGAGAGTTAGAGAAATTCCATTTTGGCAGAATGCCATTTCATAGGAGTGATTCCCAAGGTAAGCAGGTGGAGCATTGTAAAGAACACAAGGTTCACTTTGAGTATACTCACCACTTTGATAAGGAAGAATCTGTCTTCCGAAGTGCCCCTAACATGACAGCTCTGAGAAGAAGGTTCAAGCCAAAGATCACCGCTAAAGGTGGAAAAGGGGCTAAGCAAGCCAAAGCTAAAGAAGAGGCCAAGAGGAGATAGGAAGAGGCCCAGAAGCTAGCACAGGAAGATACGGGATGGCTTCATAGCGAAGAAGAAGAAAAAAGGAAAGTTTCCCAAGAAGCAGTCGAGAAAGCTCAAGAAGTAGCCAAAGAGGCAGCAGAAGTAGCTAGGAAAGCAGCTGAAGAAGTGAAGAGAAAGCTCGATGAAGAGCTAAAAAAGCAGGAGGCAGAAAGGCCAAAGATGACAGAGACAGAACAGTCAGCTACTGAAGGGCAGACCCAGGAGATAGAAAACCCAGAGGTCCAGGACCCACAAGTGCCTGCTGCCAGCACACTTGTGGTCCCTATGCTCAAGTTAGTTCCTTTTGTCCAGAAGAAGGGAGAAGAAATCCCTGATTTCAACACGGTATTTTATGATAAAGCAACGAAGAGGATAATGAAGAGGACTGAAAGAAGGGTTGAAGCAGAAAGCATGTCTGGGAAGATGATAACAGATACAGCTGTCATGTTAGGAACAGATCAAGATCCTAGGTTCACTCTGAGAGCCGAGGCTGCAATGATCGATGCCTCAGAAGATAATATAAACAGGGTGATGACTGAACTAGAGTCATCTAAGAAATCCTCTGCTCAGCTGAAGGATACCTTGAGGAAAGAAAGAGGGGAAGGAAACAGGTTAAAGCGGAAATTTGAATACCTACAGAGGGAGATGAAGACTGCTAAAGCTGAATTGCAGACTCTACATGAAGAGAGACAGTCTCAGGAGACTACACAAGAACGCCGTGAGCAAGTCCAAGCAGAATATCAAGAGCTGGAGAAGGAGAAGGATCAGTTGCTGGGAAAGGTGGAAGAACTAGAAGAGCAGCAAAAGATCCTCTTGTAGGCCAATGATGTACACACCCAAGAGCTGAACAAGAAACATAAAGAGCATCTTTCCTCTTTGACTGCTGATCTGGAGACAGCAAAGGAACAACAAATCAATCTCCAGCCATTTAAAGAACACATCCTGGCTCAGAAGGCTAAAATGCTACAACTGCAGACTTCTTTGGAGGAAGAAAGGTGCAAAGTCCTTCAGATTGATAGCCGATTAGAGGAGATCATGGAAACCTCCTCCTACTTCATGGACAGATCCCAGGATGTTCTTGAAGTCTTGAATGCCAGAATGGCAACGCTGGAAAATAATGCAGAGACTCCAGCAGAGCTAACAGTCAAAGACCATCAAGCCCTCAAAAGAGATCATGACCTAATAGAGTTCGCTGTCAGCACCACTGAAGACTTCAAGAAGGCTGTCAAAAGGACGTAGGGAGCATGCTCAGAATACTTTAGAAGACTCCTTAACACATACAACCGATGTCAGACAGAAGCTGAACATAAGCTTGATGAGTTCCCAGACCATGAAACCTTTATAGGAATATTGCAGAGTAGATATCAGGATGCAGAGGACAGAACGCAGCAGATCAAGGCCATTGATGACCTAGTTTTGAAGAATGAAGTAGGCCACCCAGCTGTTAGTGTGCAATTTTTGGAAGACCAGCTTCGGTTGAGCCCAGCGAGGATAGAGGCCATAAGGAACCAAGTTGCAAAGTTTGAAATCAACATTCAGTTCCTGGAACCCTATGCCTTTGAAGGTATTGCTGCTGAAGCGTTAGCATGGAAGAAGTTTTTAGATACCCAGGCGGGACCCTCCTCATGAGGGATTAAGCCTTTTTTGTATTTTTTGTATAAATTTTGTAAAGACATTTGGAAAAGTGAAGTGTGGGGAAAATAAGGGTTGGGAATCCCAATGGTCACTTTGGGCGGCCCAACCATTTCACCTTTTTGTATAAGTATAGCAAGCTTAGAGGGAGAGGGGGATTTTTTCCCCAGTTAGACTGGAAAGGTTATTGTAAGAAGAACTACTTCTCTTTGCAATAAAGTATTTGGTTTGCCTGTTGAAGAAAGATCGGTGGGATTTCAAATGTTGTGCAATGGACAATTGAAAGATGAACTATTTTTTTTTTTCAGTATGGTGTCCATGAATCGTGAGATCATTCTAAATCTATGACCTACGTCTTTGTTTGAATGACTTCTGATTTATTTTGATGAAATGACCACCATGAGTAATGTATGTTGTTCATACAACATTTAGCTATCTGGTTGTTGAAATATCTTTAATTGTTCATGCTTGTAAAAGGGAATATCAGCTATCTGTAATTGCTCTTTATTATGCGTGCACATACACATTACTCATACTTAAATCACATTCTTGCTCCCCGGGGATAGGTAGATAAATAGACAAGTAAATAAATAGTTAGTTCAGTTCATTGCCGCATGTGTGATTCAGGAGCTGGTGAGCCTAAGACGAGAGGTAAGAACCTACGCGTCACATTGTGAATGCTCCCTGCATCCTTCACCACCCTGGATATGTAGTTAGATACTTGCATATCATCCTTAAGTCAAAAAATACAAATTTTCGGTGGACCGGGCCGCAACCGGTAAAACCTTTGTATGTTGTTTGACCTACGGTAGCCGGACCGTAAAACCGGACGGATTCCCTATACCAAACATTCAATGGGCTAGTTGGGAACGTTGACTGGGGACAATCCCTTTCTGTTGTTGCCTGCGATTTTCCAAGCTCCAACAGTTCTGGCGCTAGAAGGAGGGCCTCCAGTGCATGGCTGGCTGTGGAAACTTATCTTCCCGAGACTACCCTACCAGCAGATGTTTTGAAACTTTCAACCTAACCCATGTATTTATAGATTTAGGTGCTATCCTTGAAGGACTGTTTTTCCCAGCGTCTTATTCGTTTACTTTTGCTCATGGCTTGTAATCAACCCAACCCTTGGCCGGCATGGAGAGCTAGGTCACCTCTGAACCTCACACCTCCTTTGCATAACCTACCTCAAGCCTTTGAGAAGCTCTTCCCTAAGTTTGACCTGGAGGAAAGGATTGTTGTATATGATCACCTTCAAAGCTTTTACTTAGCATTAGAAGGGCTAAGGGCTGGGAAGCACGAAGATGTTGTCTGCAAACTTTTCCCTCATACCTTGAAAGGAGCAGCAGCATCTTGGTATTTTAGTCTACCTGCAAACTCCATTCCTGATTGGGACGCCTTGGAAAGGGTTTTCAGAAGTAAATACACAGCTTAGAAGATGCATGCCTCGTTGATGAAAGGTCTTGGCCTGTTAAGAAAAGAGAAGAATGAAAAGGTACATGGTTTCACTCAGAGATTTTCAATGTATTTAAAGAACTTCTCGGATGCTGATAGACCCTCGGACAAGGTGTTGATCGATTATTATACCTCAGCCCTAGGACCTAAGTTGGCCATGTTTGCCAAGATGAAAGTCAAGCCTACACTGGTAGAGACTTATGAAGAGGCTGAAAGGGTGGAGGCTGAAAGTGAGAGTGTAGAAGATTATCCTGACCCACTTGAAGAGAAGATTACTATGAGAAGAATCTCACTGCTGTCTAAACCTAGAGAAGATCAATCACATGATTATCAAGGAATTATGAAAATGCTTCAGAAACTGTCCAACTGAATAATAGATCTGGAAAAGGAAAGGGACATTCAGAAAACCTATAAACCCCACTATCCGAAGAGAGAGGATAATAACCAATGGCAAGTCCCTCCTCCAAATTTGGTATCAATAAACATAACAGAAGTAGGAAGGGACAATTTCTGTACTTTTCACCAACAACCCCATTCTGAGAAGAAGTGTCCTCAATGGTTACATTCAATGACATTGGTGATGAATAAGTTGTTGGACCCTAAATTGACTAGGGACACTAGCAAGGAGGGAAAGGAGAAATAGACCATAAGAGAACCAGAGGATGATACTATGTTATCATGGAATGGTATTTCATTGTTTGACACTGAAGAGAATACTCCTCAATCTGAATGCACATATACAGAAACGAAAGGCATGAGCTTAACAATTGAAGACAAGGCAATAAGGTCAACGATTAACAATTTGCAGGAAAAGGCTACTGTCAGCCAGGAGACCAAACCAATCGGTGAGCCTGTCAGATCTGTTAAAGACCAGGTAGGTGTCAATAGGAAAGGTGATAAAGAAACTGCAGAGCTAACAAAGGATATACCTACTCAAAACCAACTAGGAGAAGAAGACCAAGAACCAGGATGGAAAGAAAACCTTGACACCCTGCCTTTTCTGTTGACTCTGGAAATACTGAATTATAATGTACATAATTTCTTAGTAGACTCTGGAGCAGCAGTGAATGTTATTCCCCTTGAAATTTGCAAAAAGATTAATGGACAGCCTGACTCCACACCTCATGAAGTAACACAATTAGATAGCACAGGTGTCAAGGTGGTGGGAGAAATGAAGAATGTCCTCATTCGTTTGGCTGCAAGCAACAAGATATGTCAATTTATTGACATTATGGTGGCTGACGTACCAAGGGGATATGGGCTCATTCTCAACCGAGACTGGGCTGCCAAGTTGAAAGGCTATTTTGCTTCAGATTGGTCTCATCTCTTGTTGCCTCTCAAGGGTACCCCAAACTAGGTTAAAATTCTGAGAGAACCTTACATGAAGTACACTGTCACTAAGCTTGGATAAGGTAATGAATCTGTTGATTCTATCTTGGGAAACTATCTGACTGAATTTAAGCTAAGACATCATACCTCAAAAGGGGCCAGTTCTATGATGGACACTCAGCCTGAGCTCTTTCCACTCCCTCAGGCTGAAAGTAATGACTGCAGGATATTGGATATGGGTTCCATTTCAAAAACAGCACAGTTAGACCATGGTTAGATAACTCATGTCTAAAATCCAGCTCATTCCTTAGCTCTCTAGTTTTAAAGATTTTCAAGAGTGGGCAAATTTTGTTTTCTTTTTCTTGTTGTACATAAATAAATTGTTTTGTTTTCTTAATACTAGGTGCTATTTTATTGCTTTAATGATTTGATGTTTTCATTTTTGATTATTTGCTTTGCTGTTGTTTTCCTTTATTGCTTTGTTAGCGTTTCTTTTGGTTTTGAATAAAGAGGCAAACTTTTGGTTACAATGGAAACATCAGGGTTCTTTATTAACTGAAATCTTGAGCAAAAGACTATGCTTTAAAAGTATAGAATATCTTCTAGTAGCAGTGTTCCTAGCTGGCAAAGCATTCATTGAAGTCTTACTTAACCCCTGTAAATAGCTCATAAGTAAAAGAGGTCTGGAATACTATTTAGAGGCTCCATCCATTTCACATCTTAAATAACCAAGGGGGTGACAGCAAAAGACTCACGGAAAGGAAGCAGAGTAAAATAGTATATCATATATAAATGATCCCATGTCATATATTCAGAAAAGCAATAAGCTATCAAGAGTCAAAACTCCTTAAAGAAAACAATACATATCAAAGCAAAATATCGAAGCATGAGGTATCAAAAGGCCACAAGATCCTCTCCGTCTGTGAACTGAAATATGAAATACATTGTTCACACAAAAGGGCACTATGGGATAGAGGATCCTAAATTAAAATTCAGTAAGAAAGGCCTGCAGGAGGACTCATATCAAAATAAATAAGGTTCAAACGGCACCAAAGTGCAGTTGGCATGGGAATGGGGAACAAAAGGATAATACTGTTTACATTCTGTTACAATCCTGTGGTGTCCAAGCTGTAAACTACCTGAGGACAGGAAAAATCAACTTCACCTATTTGGCCTCGGAAGAGTTATTCAGACTTGCAATATTTCTGATGTTACCGTTTCCCAAAGGATAGACTACTTCTCAATGGTTTAAATGCATAAGTTTGCCAGCCCAAGGATAAAGACATCTAGAAGATTTCAACTTTTACATAGACAGTCTTGCACTAAGAAAAGAGTTAAATCAGAAATATGGGGTTCACCAGGTAGTCGCCAATTGTTGCAGCTGCAACAATTTCCCAAAATTCTAAAAAAATTTAGGACCCTCCTTTGCTTGAACTAGTTTGATTTTTCTTCTTGAAATGGGTCTAAGAAATTTCAGAAAGAATTTGCTTTCGATTGGATTGAGATACCCATTGGGTTGATTTTCTTCCTCTGATGCCTGAATTAATCCACTTTTTGATCTAGCTTTATCGCTGCCCTTAAGCACATTTGAAGCATGTTTAAATCAGAAGTTATATTGGTTTTAATCTTCCACCGTTGCGGGTGGATTTTTGCTTTGGTCTTCCGCCATTGCGGATCGAATTTAATTCCAACTTCCGACCCTTTAGCTTTTTCACGTCGAAAGCTTTTTTATTCCGCATCGGAAGTGCTTGTGTTCTTTTCTTCCGCCGTTGCGGGTGATTTCTTGTTTGACTTTGATTTCTTTCCTCCCGTCCCGATCGGAAGCCTTTGGGTTTTGTCATGATTGTTTCTTCCACCGTTGCGGACGGAAGTACCTTATCTTATTCCGATTGGAAAACCATCCGACGTCTGATCTTTTAATCGCTACCCAATGTATAACCTGAGCAGAAGCTTTTATGATCTTTTCTTCCGTCGTTGCGGATGGATTTAAGCTTTCATCTCCCGATTCGAGAACCGTCCGACGTCCGACCTTATGGTTCTTTTCTTGCCATGCGTGGCTCCACGGTTGGGTATACGTTTTGACCATCCACCATTGCGGAAGGGGGATTACTTCCAACCCCGATGCTAAAACGCTCAGATGTCCGATTTCTTTTCTCCTCACACATGTGAGCGAATATATATATATATATGGGGACGGTGTATTGTTTTCCATTGTTATTTTAATCGCCGAAGCATTGTCGCCGTCGAGCTGTCGTTTTCTTGAGCCAATGAAGGACCCCGCTATTGGCGTACCTACATCCAGGTGGAAATCGTGGAAGCTTGACAGTCGAATCCACTCATCTCCCCATTGATTGCGTTGCATTTTTCCAGGTAGGCTTCTCGTCATTTTCCCTTTAAACTGTTAATGGTCTTCTACAGTGGTTTTGTGTCCCCAGCCGTTTTCTTCGTCCCGCTAGGTTATACACCTATATAAGTAGGGATTTTATCTTCTTTGATCATGGGGGGGCAGCTTAACCTTCAGAGTAGCTTTGATTTTTCCACCACCGTTTGTTTTGCTACCTCGCGCATCAGGGTTGAAGCGTTTCGGCGCAAACGGCCGTTACGCCGTCTGCGCCAAACCACCCTGCATGGTCATGATAGGTAGGAGATAGTTTTTCCATGGACGGCTGTGGGGGTTTTGGGGATGTTTATCCTATGGCGCGTTACCCATATTTGAAATCCCTAGCTACGCGGTTCTGCGCATCCTCGTTGAGCTTGGTTTCGAACCCGTGGCCTACTGGGGGAAATATGTCTTTTCTATTGGTGTAGGCGTGGTGCCGTTAAGAAAGCCTCATAGTTACCACTGCTGTTTCCTGCACCTCTTAAGCCCCAGCCTGTGTTGTTTACGTCGTCCTGCATAGTCCATTTGGGCTCGGTCGTTAGCAACCCTAGTCGGTTAGAAGGGATATGCCGTGGTTTTGATTTGTTAGCTGGGAATCGTGTGGGTAGTGATTTTGATAGAAGCGCCTTTTGCAGCAGAATGATAATAGTACCCGCAGAGAGTGGAATGTGTAGTCGGTGTAATGTAATTTTTCTCCCGCAAACTGCATGAGTCCTCATTGTTTTAGTCCTGTTAGGATATTTATTGTTCAAATGTTTGTAAAACGCAGGAGACTCTCACAATCACACTGCTACTCTCAACCATATTTTTGAGTGCCATACACAAACTAAATCACTGAACACTGCACATTGCATTTTAATGGTCCTATTGGTTAAGGAATTCTAGACTGTACATGCATGCACTTGCTTCACCACTTTCTATCACATTAAACACTGAACACTGCACATTGCATGTGGATGTAGATCTTTTGCTGTCTATAATATGGTTGTGGAATGGTTTAAGGTCATACAGTAGTGTCGCATCATGCTAGATATAAACAAAGTCAATAAGACATTGTGCATTTGGTTGCAATATCCTGGTTAGTCAGGCCAGTTCAGGTTGTGCAGGCTTATATCTTAGCTTCATTGACTAGTTGCTGTCATGGTACACATAGGAAGAATAAAATGCTGCGCAGTGTCTTGTAAATGTATGCAACTTAAATTGCTTAATGCCACAATGTTATACATGGTAGGAAGAACTCACAATGTCCAAGAGACAAAAGAAGAAGGCCCTAGCGGTGGAAGAAGGGCCAAAAATAGAAGTTGTAACAAAGACAGAATATATATATGAAGATACAAAGTGCATTTCAGGCATTGAACCCGAGTATCAGTGGGGAGATATCTATAGACTAATCACCCGAAGAGAGGTGCCTGATATAGGGCTGGAAGAAGAACCCATCTACGCCAACATCGAAAGATCTGCACTAATGAAGGTCGCCACTAGGCCAGAGCTCTTCCCATGTTCTGAAGTCATAGGATGGATTCTGCCTCGGGCGAATGTCTCAACGATGATCCTTGAAGATGTCAACAAACAGGGTTATGCTGCATATAGCCCTGGATATGTAGCCCTAGCTTACCACCTGCCAGAAGCTGAAGTGTTTGTGTCTGACAACTGGTTAAATAACGTAAAGATGGATCTTATAGAAACCTTGAAAAGAATGATGTTGACCGGGAAGCATTTTAGAAATAGAGTAACAGGGGAATATGATACAGCTACTCTACGAGTCCCATACAGATTCATAGCTTTAATGCTCAATAGAATCTTTTAAAGAGCTCATGGCAGGCTCTTCAAGCTAGAATGGGTCCCAATCATCTTTCAAGTTGCCACCCAAGGAATGATTTTTAATTGGGCCAGCCTGGCCTCAAATAGTCTCTCCGCTTGTCTGGCTGCAGCCCTGGGAGGACAGGCCTGAAAAAAGTCTGAGTTTTACATGAGCTCAATACTTATAGATTGCATATTGTGCCACCAGCCCTTCCCTGGGCTTAGATGCATCTGGGATAGGGAAAGAATGCCTATCTATGCTGCTTACAGACCATTGTGGGCACATGTATACCACAGCCATTACAGAGAAGTCTGTGAACAGTTCTTGATGCCACTATACACACTCATCTTTCTGAAGGAATGTGACTGTATGTCGGAAGGGGCCATGCAAGTGATAGAAGAATACACCGACTATTACTTGACTGAAAATGGCATGTACTTCAGAATGTTTGGTGGCTCAAAATCCCCTACCCTGCTACCTAGTTACGCAACTGATTATGTTATCCACAAGGAGGCAGTCAGACGGGTGTTCATAAATGGAATAGGCAGTTTTCTGTTTGAACATAAGAAGACTGCGTACCCTCCTTTGCCATTCAAGCTGGGAAGCTGCAGATTCGCTAAAGTGAAATAGGCTGAGGAATTCGTAGGAGAGTTAGAGAAATTCCATTTGGCAGAATGCCATTTCATAGGAGTGATTCCCAAGGTAAGGTGGTGGGGCATTGTAAACAACACAAGGTTCACTTTGAGTATACTCACCACTTTGATAAGGAATAATCTATCTTCCGAAGTGCCCCTAACATGACAGCTCTGAGAAGAAGGTTCAAGCCAAAGATCACCACTAAAGGTGGAAAAGGGGATGAGCAAGCCAAAGCTGAAGAAGAGGCCAAGAGGAGATAGGAAGAGGCCCAGAAGCTAGCACAGGAACCTGCGGGATGGATTCATAGCGAAGAAGAAGAAAAAAGGGAAGCTGCCCAAGAAGCAGCCGAGAAAGCTCAAGAAGTAGCCAAAGAGGCAGAAGAAGCAGCTAGGAAAGCAGCTGAAGAAGTGAAGAGAAAGCTCGATGAAGAGCTAAAAAAGCAGGAGGCAGAAAGGCCAAAGCTGACAGAGACAGAACAGTCAGCTGCTGAAGGGAAGACCCAGGAGACAGAAAACCCAGAGGTCCAGGACCCACAAGTGCCTGCTGCCAACACACTTGTGGTCCCTACGCTCAAGTTAGTTCCTTTTGTCCAGAAGAAGGGAGAAGAAATCCCTGATTTCAACACGGTATTTTATGATAAAGAAACGAAGAGGATAATGAAGAGGACTGAAAGAAGGGTTGAAGCAGAAAGCATGTCTGGGAAGATGATAACAGATACAGCTGTCATGTTAGGAACAGATCAAGATCCTAGGTTCACTCTGAGAGCCGGGGCTGCAATGATCAATGCCTTAGAAGATAATATAAACAGGGTGATGACTGAACTGCAGTCATCTAAGAAATCCTCGGCTCAGCTGAAGGATACCTTGAGGAAAGAAAGAGAGGAAGGAAACAAGTTAAACCGGAAATTTGAATACCTACAGAGGGAGATGAAGACTGCTGAAGCTGAATTGCAGACTCTACATGAAGAGAGACAGTCTCAGGAGACTAGACAAGAACGTTGTGAGCAAGTCCAATTAGAATATCAAGAGCTGGAGAAGGAGAAGGATCGGTTGCTGGGAAAGGTGGAAGAACTAGAAGAGCAGCAAAAGATCCTCTTGCAGGCCAATGATGTACACACCCAAGAGCTGAACAAGAAACATAAAGAGCAGCTTTCCTCTCTGACTGCTGATCTGGAGTCAGCAAAGGAACAACAAATCAATCTCCAGCCATTTAAAGAACATATCCTGGCTCAGAAGGCTAAAATGCTACAGCTGCAGACTGCTCTGGAGGAATAAAGGTGCAAAGTCCTTCAGATTGATAGCCGGTTAGAGGAGATCATGGAAACCTCCTCCTACTTCGTGGATAGATCCCAGGATGTTCTTGAAGTCTTGAATGCCAGAATGGCAACACTGGAAAATAATGCAGAGACTCCAACAGAGCTACCAGTCAAAGACCATCAAGCCCTCAAAAGAGATCATGACCTAATAGAGTTCGTTGTCAACACCACTGAAGACTTCAAGAAGGCTGTCAAAAGGACGTAGGGAGCATGCTCAGAATACTTCAGAAGGCTCCTTAACACATACAACCGGTGTCAGACAGAAGCTGAACATAAGCTTGATGAGTTCCCATACCATGAAACCTTTATAGGAATATTGCAGAGTAGATATCAGGATGCAGAGGACAGAATGAAGCAGATCAAGGCCATTGATGACCTAGTTTTGAAGAATGAAGTAGGACACCCAGCTGTTAGTGTGCAATTTTTGGAAGACCAGCTTCGGTTGAGCCCAACGAGGATAGAGGCCATAAGGAACCAAGTTGCAAAGTTTGAAATCAACATTCAGTTCCTGGAACCCTGCACCTTTGAAGGTATTGCTGCTGAAGCGTCAGCATGGAAGAAGTTTTTAGATACCCAGGCGGGACCCTCCTCATGAGGGATTAAGCCTTTTTTGTATTTTTTGTATAAATTTTGTAAAGACATTTGGAAAAGTGAAGCGTGGGGAAAATGAAGGGTTGGGAAGCCCGAAGGTCACTTTGGGCAGCCCAACCATTTCACCTTTTTGTATAAGTATAGCAAGCTTAGAGGGAGAGGGGGATTTTTTCCCCAGTTATACTGGAAAGGTTATTGTAAGAAGAACTACTTCTCTTTGCAATAAAGTATTTGGTTTTCCTGTTGAAGAAAGATCGGTGGGATTTCAAATGTTGTGCAATGGACAATTGAAAGATGAACTATTTTGTTTTTTCAGTATGGTGTCCATGAATCGTGAGATCGTTCTAACTCTATGACCTGCGTCTTTGTTTGAATGACTTCTAATTTATTTTGATGAAATGAACACCATGAGTAATGTATGTTGTTCATACAACAATTAGCTATCTGGTTGTTGAAATATCTTTAATTGTTCATGCTTGTAAAAGGGAATATCAGCTATCTGTAATTGCTCTTTATTATGCGTGCACATACACATTACTCATACTTAAATCACATTCTTGCTCCCCGGGGATAGGTAGATAAATAGACAAGTAGATAGATAGTTAGTTCAGTTCATTACCGCATGTGTGATTCAGGAGCTGGTGAGCCTAAGACGAGAGGTAAGAACCTGCGCATCACATTGTGAATGCTCCATGCATCCTTCACCGCCCTGCATATGTAGTTAGATACTTGCATATCATCCTTAAGTCAAAAAATACAAATTGCCGGTGGACCGGGCCGCAACCGGTAAAACCTTTGTGTGTTGTTTGACCTACGGTAGCCGGACTGTAAAACCAGATGGATTCCCTATACCAAACAGTCAACAGGCTAGTTGGGAACGTTGACTGGGGAGAATCCCTTTCTGTTGTTGCCTACGATTTTCCAGGCTCCAACAGAGTGATAATGGCTCCTTCTAGTTTTCTTGGAGTGAACTGTGAGAGCTTGATCTTCACTTCCCATCTTCTCTTCTCGAGCTGCTATTCGAGCTTCTTCTTGAGATAATTCTTCCCACAGTCTGTTGAACTTGACTAACTTCTTTCCAGCACAGATTCCTTGAATGAAAGAGTCCCATGATCTATGGAGACCATTCAAGGTGGTCATCACAATCTCTGCATTTTCCACTTCTTCATCTACTGCTTCCAGCTGCTCCTTGATCTGAGAAACCCTTGTAAAGTAAGACTGAATAGTCTCAGCATTCTGAATCTTCACATTCTTCAATTGGTTTCTGAGAGTCATCTTCCTGTTTATGTTCTTCCCTTCAAAAAATTTGGTTAGGGCATCAAACATAGCTTTAGGTCTCTTGAGGGAGGACACTTGTGGTATGAGGTGATCCTTGATAGAATCAACAATGATTCTCTTTGCCATAACCAACTTCTTCTTATGCAAGGCCTTAGCCTCATCTCCCTCTGGAACTGGAACCTCCTCATTAATACAGGAGTCCAACTCATTTTCTTCTAGGCCTAGGGAGATCCTATACTTCCAGGCTCAGAAGTTATCAACTCCCTCAATATTTTCATCAAGCTTGGTATGATCAGACATCTTAAACTGAGAACCTCAAATCGAAATACAAAAGATTTAAATCTTACCAGGTCATGATGTCAAATCTAGATTTGGATCTGAAATCCTGTAGTGATGGTTCAGTAGAAAATTAGGGTTATGCTTTTCTGGAGTTCTATCCACCCAAATGCCTTGAAATTTATTCCTAACTTCGATTTTGGGGAAGAGATAAATCCATGCCTATGCTCACTAAAAAAAATTTCTTCTAGGAAAAGCCCTAATTTTCAGCAGCAATGTTGGGTCTAAAACTGAAAAACCTCAAAATTGGATTCTGCTTCAACAGAAAGATGTGCCCTAAGGAGGAGAGTTATTCCATCTTAGTTTTGCTGAAAATATGTGGAGGAAGATCCACAAACTAGGAAGCCTTAGTTCCCGTAGCTGCATAGTGTCTTCTTCTCAGGTTAGCTCTGATACCATGTTAGAATTTCATCATTAAGCTAGCGTTATATTAGGATCTTTACTGAGAGAATAATAAGCACATCAATCAAACACAAGAGACAATGAACACAGTGTTTATCTTCGGGGAAACCATAAATGGTGAAATCCCTGCAGCTTCCTCAGAGATAGAATCAGCACCAAAAGTAGAACCCAAAACAGTAAGTGATCTCCCGACAGCAGTAATCTTCTTCTTGTCTAGCCCTAGTGTCTTCTCCTTCCTCAACTATGTGCTACACTTGAGTGTGTATGAGTTGTGTGATAAATAGAGAGTCCAGCTCTCTATTTATACTAATCCCGACATGACAAAAACCCTACTAGGGCTGACCTCACTAGGAGAGTCTAATAACCCTAGTGCCCTGAAATTGTGGGGACTTTAACCCTTAGACAATAGGAGGGTTACCCACAATAACTTGACATGACTTGTTTACATGATAGACCTTCCCGATAGGAACATCGGGGCATGACATAACTCAAGTACATCCCAAAATAAACATCGGGTTACAATATATAAGAAATACAAGTGAAATACATTCTGAAGATACATATGCATCAACAATCCCACCCTAATTTCCTCCTAACATTTAGTCAATTCTCGCTAGCTCAATCGGTTAAGGTGTCTATCTCGCGAGCAGGGTGACCCTGGTTCAATTCCCCATAGGGATGAGTTAGTTGGAAGGAGACACCCAAAATCCAACCAGTTGAGGGTTGGTGTGGCCAATACCAGATGCGATCCCTAGGTGATTTTGACAGCTTAGATACCCTTGAGTCATATTTTCTTAGACCAAAGGCAACTCCTGCAAGTCAAGGAGATTTTAACAAACAAACAAAAAAGATAATATTAAAATATTTTTACATTTAAATTTAATGAGAAAGCCATGGCGAGATAAATAATTATATGATAAGAGTAAACTAATATATTATAGGGAGGGGATGAAACACAATCTAGAAGATAAGAAATATGATAATGATTTAACTAGCATAAAGAAGAAAATCAGTATTGCTAACATTAGCTCCAAAGTGAAATATTGTCATCCTTAACCTTTTAACTCATCAAAACTCTCATGATTTAGGAATGTTTCTCTCAAGGTTTTACAAACAAAAAATAAATTTTAAAACAAACCAAGTGATTCCATAACTTCTTAAAATTGAATAGACCAATATTAATCTTAGTGGACATTAATAATCATGATCATCATCATCATCACATTGTTCATTATTTTTTTAGTTATTATATTAAAATTGTATTTAACTTACCCATTTTACACTATTGTGAAAGAATATTAAACATGTATTAATACTCACTTCAATATATATTAGTATCATTAAAATAAAAATAAAATTAAATATCATATAAAATAAAAATGTTAAATTTTATCATCATTTATAAAATTATAAATATACCACTAAAAATAATTATCATATAATTATAAAATAAAATTTTGTAATTTAAATAATAATAAAAATCATTTCTTTTTAAACTAAGTATCTATGAAGTTTTGAACTAGTAACATTACTCAAGGAATATGTTAAAACGTGTTCACTATCTATTTTACACGTTATAAACATAAAATTCAAATTTAATATTCTTCTAATTATAATTATAAAAATATATTAATATCATAACCAATAAAAATATTTAAATATAAAATTCAATAAAAATGAGATGCTATAATCTCATGGTTATTAGTCCCTGCCATCGGCTAGCAGGGACTTTATGAACGGCCTTGCCGTCGTTTTCAATTACCTTGCACGCAAAACAAAACAAACATGAATTATTTTCCTAAGTTTGTATTCAATCATTTATAACGCCATTGTTTTAACTAATTATTAGTCCCTGTTCATTTGACATATTACTGCCCACCGTTCTCTCAACCAATTAGAGAATTGAACCTCTTATTTGGCCTCTTCTCGAGGCGGGTATGTTTTTCAGCATCATGATATCCTAAGTTTTTAGTATGAGCTTGGTAAAAAAACAACTCATATATGTTAATGCTTTTACTCCCTTAGCATTAGTTTGGCACTAATTGTTAACATTAAATGTTTTAATGCAGAGAAATAAACAAAAGCAATTCCATAGCCTTACTCTTCGGTGAACAGAAAGAACAAAACGATGCCAGGTAGTGTGCAAAATGATGCCAAGTGGTGTGCATGCACTGTATGTGTCTTTGCCTTTGTCTTTGCCTTTGACAGATGGGAAAGGCCAAGCTGATGTAGACAGGTTGAACCTCTGTATGTTGAGACTTTTTTATATAATATCCATGATGAACCTTCCTTGGGCAGACTCGGATTTTGAATAATTAAATTCAATCAAATTTGAATGTTATAATGTCATGATTATTATTATTTATATCAAAAGCTACGTTCTCTATATAATATCAATGATGAACCTTCCTTGGCCAGACTTTTCGGATTTTGAATATTTAAATTCAATCAAATTTGAATGTTATAATGTCGTGATTATTATTATTTATATCATAAGCTACGTTCGATAGATATTTCGGATTTCGAAAGGTTTTTTATTTAATATCTCCCACCAATGACGCACTTTCAAACTCCTCGAGGTCAGTCGACAACAATATTATAAATTTATTTAATATGATATATTAAATTGATTTATTGACGGTTGGTCTTCGATTCCCCGTAAGAAGCTTCTCGGAAGCTTTTGATGACGTTCTTTAATTTCTTTATCAATATACATATGTTGAATAAAAGTGGTTTTAGATGAGAAGAAACTTATATATATTGATGATCACATATTGACTAAGAGTAAAACATCTTTAACTAATAGTCACATATTGTTCAATTTGGAATTATTCTCATATGCTTTGCCATTCTTATAGATTGGCAAAACCACATAACCTCGAGGAATGATGATCCATTTTTTTAGTAGATTTTCCTTCTCATTTAGTTCTATGAAAATGTGGCATATTTTAAACGAGTTAAAAGCTTTGGCCTACTCCTTGAGATGTGAACATATACCTTGAAGTGAATTATTCTTAAAATCTTCTGCACTAGACATCCAATTGACCACCACCTATGATTCTCCATATGCTTGTAAATCTCAGACCCCCTCCTCAAAATCTAGTTTGAGTAAAGTCCTTAGCGGCAACTGTTCATCCTTATTATTAGTACCTTTACCATTGTTTTCCTTCAAGGTTATGTAATGGTGTTCATATGTGTGTAGAATACCCATAATACCACAAATTTGTTTGGGTCCTTAACGGGCCCCATATAAAAAAATCCAACAAATACTTTTATCCATTCTTAATTCTCCAATTACCCATGGCTTCGATGATTTTATCTCTTCCTTATAGTATTTCATGAGTGACAAGATTTGTGTTGTTGATTGGAAAGTTTGTTTATATTCTTCTTCAAATATCATTGAATTACGCGTAGTCCATATGCCCCATGTTGCCAAGCTAGGCATGCATTTTATTTTTTTTAATTCTTCTGTCTCAAACCACAACCTAAGGCACTCCTCAAGCGGATAACATGACCATAAGTTCCTTATCTTCATACTACTAGTAATATCCTTCCATATTTGAATTGTATAGTGAGATGTATAAATAAATGGTTTGTTGTTTATTCCACATTTCTACAAAGGCTGCAATAGTTGTGTCCTTGATAGCTCCTCCTCCGCAGATAATCTTCGGTATTTATTTTGTTATTAAGAACTGTAATTTATGCCCATTTTGACCCCGAGAATAAATATTAGCTTGATGTGTGAATATAGTGTATATGTGACACTATGTGATGTATAATTATTGCTGTAGAGTTGAAGGCCAAGGCCCCACTAGTGAATTCTCGACCTATAACGCTAAGTATTATATATTTTGTAGATTATGTGCTAGTAAGCCAAGGAAAATGTAAAACATGTAAATATTTATAATGGAAATAAAAATTCGAAGGATGGTGATGGAAGAAAAAAAATGAGGGGTTGTGTTTCTCCACTAAGGAGAGGTGAGGGGGTGTGAGACATAGTCGACCCTCTATTTCCAAATGTTATCTTGAGAACCCAAGTAGACATCATTGCCACTCTTTAATTATGGTGTAAGAAGGTAAATGAGAAATCAACGCATGCATTTAATAGAGCATAGACTGAATTCAAAAATCGTTATGGTAGGGTATGGGCGGACTTGCTTGACGGAGAAGTCAATTACCTCATGTAAATGTGTTTCCATTCATCCTGGCCCCAATGTTGAAGAACCAAAATGGAATTCACAATGTGGAATGCATTCTCAACAACAACCATAGTAGAATTGGTAACTAGAGGAATATCCAAGAGTGAAGATGTTGAAAACGCTAGGAATTTCTATGGATTGTGAAACCCGATGAAGGCACGAACTATCTGTTGGTTTGGAAGTTGGGACTTTCCACACCTACCCTAAGTAGCACTAGAAGGAATGGGCACTTGAAGGATTGTGCAACAAAGAAGGGGACTTTCCTTGTGTTGGGTGTAGATGGTGATGTGGGTGTCAATGTTGGATGAATCTGATTGAGATGCCTGTAGCTCTATGGTTGAGCTCATTGGATTAACAGACATTTTCCTTATCTTTTTGTGGCATTGATAAACCAAGTTGTCCGTTGGCTTAGCCTAAGTGTGTGTGTACCCATTGTTGTGAGAGAGCCTATGTAGTTTGTTAGTTTTTCTAAGTTAATTCACTTAGGATGTTTATCTAAAAGAATAACAAGCATGAAAAGGTATCTAAGATGCATAAGATACATAAGAGACACAAGACATAAATATTTTCATTGGGGAAACCATAAAGGAGAAAACCCCATAAACTTCCTCATAATAGTTCTGTCACAAAGATAAGATCACAAGATGGAATAAACCAGAACAATATGTCTTCTGCAATTCTCTCTCTTTCTTTCTCCTCATTTCCCTCTCTCTCCTAATGCACACATGAACGAGTGAATGAGTGTGTGACAAATGAGGAGGGCACCTCCCTATTTATATTCTTCCATCGAGTAACTAACTCAATTGAATAGTGTTAAGTTTTTAATGGTTATATCAAATCTTATAACATTTAGCATTATAACAACATAACCATAAGCAAAAGGATCACTGAAAGATAGACAAGCACAACCACACAAAAGAACACAAAGATTTATCCTGGGAAACCCTCATGGGGAAGAACACTCAGTAAAAATTCCTCTGTATAAGATGTATCAAAAGTACAAGACAATACCCCAAACAGGTGCGCCTCCTTCGAGAAGATCTCTCTCTCTCTCTCTCTCTATCTCTCTGATGTGTTATACACAAGTGAGTGTGTGTTCAAATGAGGAACACAACTACTCTATTTATACTCTTGTGGTCACTTAACTTTTAACCTAACAAGTTGGCCCCACTTAACTGACTAGCGGAATTCATTTAGGAAGACTCAATACAATATTATATTATATTAATTAGGGTACTATTCACCTGCCATACAATGGAGGTTTTACCTCATGACTCTATGATGACCAATTACAATAGTAACACCCCAACAAAGATAAATAACATCTCCCTTGGGTTATGTTTGTGCTAGAAATTGTTCCTAGACTACAAAGGAACAAGCTAGTACAATCTAAGAATAAAAAACATAAATAGAATTGGTTTTTGTGATTTTTTTGTTGGAAAGTCCATTAACAAGAAGGTGAATAACCAACAAACTAATACAAACACTAAATCATGAAACAACCTGAAAGACTGAGATATGAATGCAATAAGAATCAATATAAACCATAAACGTCATAAGCACATGACTATTTTTGTCCACAACACATGAGCATCTGCATGAATAAAACCATTAAACAAGAAATGAAGTCATGAATTGAGTGATCAAACAGATCATAAACAAAAACAATATAAAGGATAAAAATGGCTTAAATGTATGTATAGATTAATCTCAATCTTCAATGCTTACATGAGAGTTATGAGCATTGGCTTGAAAATACATCCAGCTCTAAAGCCCCTTCTTGAACAAAATTCGAACCCTCCCTTCATAAACTTTCCTAATTTTATATTTTTCTAACTAAAGTAGTTCCATAACTATCATAACTACCTTTTAGGTCACTCAAATAGTTACAAAAAATAGTTATACGTTAAAGATAACAAAAATATAGCAAACTGAAATACTTAACAGCTGGCCACTGAATGGCATTCATAACTTCTTTGTTGCTTCTGCCAACATAGCGATCCCCTCCAATGCATGAGACTACTTCTTGCTTCGCTCCTGCTCCATTTCCAGACTTCCAACTCTGTTCAATAACATTTCATTCTGTTTACTTAACTTCTAAACCTGTTGGGTTAAATCTTCAGCTTGATTCTAGATTTGTCTTTTTCTCTTTAATGCTTCCTTCGAGATAGCTGTCAATTCTTGATAGTGTGCATTAATGTCTTCAAGGTCTTCTCTCAATTTCCTATTGGTCATTACCAACCCATCATTAGTTTCACTATGAAACTCAATCTGTGATTTATATTGCTGTAAGGTTTTCAACCTCTGAGTCTATGTGCATCTTTCCATGCATTATAGAATCCTAGTTTGACAACCATGGGATATCAAGTTTTTTAAAATCAAATCATCTTCCTCTTTATATTTCATTTCTTCTTGTACTGAAGAAACCCCTGAAGCTATACCCTGTTCAGTAATGAAAGTATTATGCCCTTCTGAATCCCTATTTCCTCCTTGAACTGGTTCTAATGAAGCTAAATGATCCTCTTCAATATAGTGTTGCAGTGAGCTCAAATCCTCTTCATTCTCCATATTTTCTTCACTGCAAGAGTCTTCAATGACTGTAACCTTCTCCTTTTGCATTTTGGGGTTTAAAATTCACTTCATACTCAATCTAAGTTTATCGGTAGCTCTGGTCTTGGGTCTCCACTTTGATTCTCCCATCTACAAAAGAGCTTTCTTCTAACTTTTAACCTCTGGGTCTTGTAAAACTTTACCTTTCAAATCAGCTGCAACAGAAACTTTGGTTGAGCTTTCTTGCACACATGTAGAACTCTGCTTGTGTTTTGTTGAAGCAATATTTTCATCAGGATTTAAATTAAATGTCTTCTCCATTTTTTCTTCCTCTAAAACATGGTCTTTCTCCTCTTATAATTGTTGTTCAGGATTAAGCACCCTTGTAACCTAGGGTCTGGGGTTACCAACATACTACTAACCTTGCAGACATTCAGCTTTAACAGAGAAATGAAAGGAAATAGGAAGAAATTCTTGACTTTCCCAATTACCAACGGTTGATCCAAGCTTGATCTTCTTTCATTCCTCTTCTCTCCAAAGCTTCCAGGGATGCACCTCCTTCACCTATAAAGAGAAAATTCTCCAAGTACTATCTTATGCATGTATATATAAGAGGTTAGATAAACAATATATCCAGTACATAATCAAGAATATTCATTAACCATGATACATGAAAGAGACTCAACACAATGTTGGAAGAAGAATTCTCTTTATTAACAATTAGTGAATGAGATAAGAGTACAACCCAACTTCTGAGACAAGAACTCCTCTGCAACCAAAGGAATCTAAGTTCTGTTGCTCCAATACTTCTGAAGATATATCACCAGCATAATGTTGGTCTCTTATTATTGGCTGTCCAATACATTATTTTCCAACATAAAACTTATAAAACCACATGATATATTAGTTTTATTAATGTTTATTTGTGTATGGTTATGCTTTTATGGAGACCAACGTGGACAAAGGCTTGGTAAGTGATTTTTGGTTATTTTATATTGTTTTATGTATAAATTTGTTTTTTTAAATATCCATATATATATATCCGGTCAACTGATGGGTCGTTATTTCTTTTGTGCAGGGGTTTCGGCGCTCCAGGGAAGGTTCACGCTAGCTGCACCAGCAGATTTGGGGGCTTCGATCCACATTTTGGGTGTCTCTTGAGCTTTCATCGCCTTCCAGATGCCTACACAGAATTTCTAGGTGCTGTTTTGGGGATGATCTTTGATTAAGGAGCTGTTACCCTCCATTTTTAGCAGTGTATGGATCTCAAGCAGTCTGGCAATGTCATTCCCGTCCTTGATCAGGAACCTGATTTCAGGCTCAATTTCTGAACAATCGGTTGGGAATTGTTCAAAACGGTTCGAAACCCACTTCACAAATGGCCCCATTTACAACTAATTGTGGCCAGTTTGCAGAATTTCTGAATGAATGTGGAGAAATCCTTTCCGGAACAGACATGGTTTTACCAAATTTGGTGTTGGCCGTTTTCTGGGTAGTTGCTCAAATCTCTGCATTTTGGGATGGATCCTGTCCATCTGTTCATGTATAAATAAAGCTTAATGAAGAGGATGCTGGAAAAAGATGGTAATACTTCATTTCATCAATAAAATCAACGTTTATCTCCTTTAAGGTTTTGATTTTTAAATCTGGAAGGCGTTGAGGGAGGGCCCCTTTCAGCACCAACCATTGGTATTTCACATTGTGTGGTTTGCAATAGCAAGATAACATTTCTTTCCCTTTGATATTGTTCTATAGAATGCTGATGGTTTTACTCATATGCATGTCTGCAGATTTTTAGTCATTTGCAATTGATTTAGCTTGCTGAATAGATTCAGGAACAGTTTTTTATTTGGTACCCCTTTCTGGTTTTCAGTGTGGACTGTGTATTAATGGCCATGATTATTATTTAGGGTTATTGTATTTCTAAATCGTGTGATGGTTTGATTCAAGTTTTGATTTATGAAAGATTACAAGTAGACTGAGCTTTCACATTGTTTTTTTATTGCCAGCATATAGCGATATAATGATAGCTACAGGATTAGTTTAGACTCTGCTCGTTCACAGGACTGTAAAATAAATTAAGGACTGGTGTGGGTTTAAATATTCTCTTTGATTTCCAGTATGAAGCGTAGTATTGGCAAATTGAATAATGAACTCGACTCCATCTGTTGAAGAATCCTTCTTACTGCAGCGTGAGAATAATTGATGAACAGCTCCAGTCTTTTACTTTTGAGCTTACAGAGCTGTAGGATATCTTGTTGAAATGGAACAGCATTTGTAATATTTTGTAGAGGGTGTGAAGATTGTAGTATATAGAGCGTATAGGGCTTTGTTAAATAGCTCTTTAAATAAGTGATTAAATAGGAAGAAATTGTGCTGTTTGACATTGATTAAATAGGGTCTGTTAATGTTGCTTCCTTGAATCAATATCAGCTCCACAGTGTGCATATGCAAAATAGAACCAGTGAATATTTCTCACACAGTCCTAATATTGATTAATGAATATTGTTTGGATAACCTGGGCATTTTTCTATGTGCATTAGTGTGTATAAAATAAAACAGAGCACATTGGGATAACGATAACCAGCCAAGCTTTGTTATAATAGGTTGTGTGTTGACAAGAGGTCATAGGTGTTACTCTGGCAATAATTCTAGAAGTATTAGTGTGGAGTGAAGCATTAGATCTTGTAGGATTAATAGTGGAGTTTTCAGGTTAATTGAGATCGATTGAGCATATGCGTTTGACAGGTAGATTCTTCCTTTGCCAGGCTGATTGTTTTGAAAGTAAACCTTAGTCACTTTAGCATAAGATTGTTGTAGTTCAAGGTTTGTTTAATCCCTTAGCAGGTTGTTCTACTGTAGTTTAATATTGTTGTGAAGTATTGCTGTAGTTAGTGTTTCTTTAGAGGATCAGGTTTGCTTTAAAAATTACTATAGCTACCTTTTTGCTATAAGTTGTTGTAGACAAATTGATTTCTGTTTCTGTATAACAGACCTAGGAGTTCTTAGCATAACCATAGTTTCGTCCATTTCATTGCTTTGTTTGAAGTAGACTAGCATTCTTGTAAGCACGAGCATTAAAACTGCCTTGCCTGCACATATAGTGTAGCAGCTCAAAGTTTACGATTCTCCGGTTGATAATTAAATAGAGGTGAATTAAGCAACATTAATTTTGACCAACATTTTGGCGCCGTTGCCGGGGAGTTGCTCCAAGGTAAGCTGGTATTTTGCTCATTTTTGTTTCTACGAATTTGTTCCGGTAGATAGGTTTCCTGTTACATTACACAACAAGGTGGAGGGGAAACGTTAAGACACAAAGACGACTTCTCTATGGGATTTCCATAGGGTAACAGCCTGCCGCATTCACTTTAGTGGGTTGCCCCAAACCCTTGTTGTTTCCTTCTTGCAAGCGTGTTTGTTTTTTTGTATGTTTGATTTATTTTGCTGCAAAAGTGTGTTTACCTTTCCTGTAAGGCGTGTTTACTTTCTTGCAATTTATTTTCATGCAAGTGTGTTTTTCTTTTTGCAAGTTGGGTGTGTTTACTTTCTGCAATTTAATTTCAAGAGTATTTCATTTTATGCAAGAGCAGCGTGTATTCTTGATTAGAATCATTTAAAACACATCTAAATCAAATAAAAATAAAAACTTGGGTGCTGTAAGAGCCCCATACATTGATCCTTGTGCAAAACATGAACAAGACAACTGACAGAAATGGATGCAGAAGTAACCATCAATTTGGGAAAACTTTCTCAAATCCTAGCTGCAGTTGGGAGTTCTTCTTATCAGGTAGAACACATACTGACAGCAGTTAAGAGTTTATCTACCTCTCCTGACACAACAAATGAACCAAAGTCCCAAGAGCCACAAAAAGACATTCCTTGCCAAATTGCAGAGGAAATTGACAACTTGGGTGTTGCATCGGATGGAAAGCAGCTGAAAATTGAGGAGGTATCAGCAAATCCTCTATGTACTTCCGAAATAAATGAATCAGAAGAAGGGGATCTACATGATATGATGAAGGAAGGTGAGTACCAGGACTACTTCGAAAGTTGGTTCCAAGAGGCAACCAGACTACAACACCATTTCCTCCTTCAACACCTTTTGTTGCAGAAGCAAGTAAGTCAGTTGGTTCTCCTTATCCAGGTAATCATTGCAACAACTTTTTCATATGTGGATAAAGGTATATTTTTAATTTTACTTCGCACTTGGTTACATTGGAAGAATTCCTATACTTGAATAGAAACGTTTTCTTTCTTCTTTGGTAGAATAGGAAAATATGTATATAAATAAAAAGGGTTGCATGTTTAGTTTAGAAATTAATGCAACTTTGTTGTTTTTCTTTCTTTTCAATAAAATGATAAGATCTTTAACCAGAATTTATACTTTCTCTCCAATCCATAATTTCAGAAAATTTATTATGACAACAGCCCATAGCAAGGAAAAATGCCAGAAGGTAATATGAAATTGTGACTATTGTTTTTAATAATGGTTCTGTAAACATAAGACCAATTGGTGAACAGGTTGCATTTGTGGTAATGGACATTGGTTAAAGGTATATCACAAACCTCTATTTAAGCAAGAGTTTATTCATAACATGAATCAGCAATCTGGGCTAGAGTTAGTAGGTGAAGGAATGACTTCTTCATCTCTCACTTCCTCATAATAACATTCAATAAATTGTTTTGTATATATGTACAAAAAGTTGTTTTATTAGATTTCTTTTTGAAGGATGCAGATATTCTTTTCAGGCTCAGGATGTTTTGAACACAACAGGGAAGTCTTTTGTTATTATTTCTATTTTTCAGCCATTGATTGTTCTTGCAAAGGACTATGTTAATTTGGTAATTTCTGGGCTGCACTGGTAATTAGAATGTTTGTATCAGGTAAATGTATGTGTGTTGTCATAGTTTTCAGAACTGTTCTAGCTATTCATATGAGTACTTAACCACCAAGCATTGTATACATTAGTGCTTGAAGCTTCCCAAATGTTTTCTGCTTTTGAACTTATGGGTTGCTAGGACCATTTGACCTGGTTTCACACTAGATAGAGCGAGGGAATTGTTTTTAGTAACAGCTATGGGCATTAAATTATTTTTTAAGACATGCATCATTTTGAAAAAGGTATCTAGGACTGGGCAGTTTGGGGGTTATTATCTATTGGCTGTTATAATACTCAATATATATATATACATTGTTGTACAGCCACTTTATGACTTTCACTTTCTACAGTTGCAAAGGTTAGTTGTTCATCTGGGCAAATTTTTACAGGCATGTACAAAGAATACTCTTCCAATTTTGGTACCATCCCACTCCTAGATGGTTTTCAGGGCAGCTCCCCCACTCATCTATGCTTGAGAAAATCATAAACTTTATCTTTAAGGTGAAATTGGGACAAGAGCCTCTGATAGAAAAAGGGTGCAAGAGGTTAACCCGCCGGGATACTGAACAGATCCGCTGGTAGCGGGTACCGACTTGTGGTATGAACAGGCAAACCCATCAGGGTGTTGAACAGGCCTGTTGGCAATGGGGCATCTGCCTAGGGAAGAAGCTTCTTAGATGTTATAGTTACCCCACCGGAGTACTGAACGGGCTTGCTGGCAGTGGGTTCTGACTCTAATATCTCCTTTAACAGCCTCATCTATACTTGTCCGTATGAACGATG